>JAJAGP010000313.1:195000-200000 GCA_025084515.1 Ancistrus triradiatus
GGAAGAGCCAGACATACTATACAGCCACTCGAGCCGAGCGACGGCTTAGACTTTCTCACATGAAGATATTGCGCTAATTCTCACACTGCGTGAACCTCAAACGTTTGTCTGCATTTGTATATCTGATATTACTATGAAAAATATTATTGTGCACAAATCACACAGACTTCATATATGAAGGGAAAAATGATGTTATATGAAATGGGATAATTACAGAAAAATGATAGAAAATGATAATTATATGAGTATCAATGATATCAATTCCAAGTATATCATTATAAAACACAGAAATGTAAATAACGTTAGAAATCCAAATCAGTTTCTGTCTTTTTTAAATGTTCGTATTTATTTTTAAATATGAATGTGACTTTTTTTCAGAATATCAGAATATAATTAATTTGAATGACATTTAAGTGCAATCAGAAATGCTTAAATTAATTCAAATGATAAGTCTAAAGTCAAAGTCAGTGGTGAAAAATTGATTAAAAAATAGATTTCTTATAAGTGTTAAAAAATGAACAATACATTTGAATTTGTGTGTAGGTAAAAGCAGATTTGGGCCCATTTCTAGGATAAAAGGCATTTCTAGGTGCCATAAATATGGACATGCCATTAAAAAAAGAAGCATTTAATAGTGAAATCGAGTAACAGTGAAACTGGGCGGTATTGTATAGATAGTGATTATTCTTTGACACGCTAAGGCATATTTTTTACACATTTTCCCTTCAGTATTATGAAGCCCGAGCAATTTCTGTTAATTCTGTAGCTCTATGGCCACGTTAACTCAAAGCAGGTACCCCAAAACCATGACTTGACCTTCTTTAACTTTATCCTAAGAAAGGGAATCATTCAAGAGAAGCCCCTGAAAAAAAGGCATGGTCGACCCGGCATGGGCTGTCTTTCTTTCCTAGTCATTTATCATGCTTGCCACCAGTGGGCAGTGGCACTAAACCTGCACCCATCCAGCCTCACCACTGTGTGTAACCACAAACCCAGCTCAGCCTGGCCAGTGACGCTTTCCTTACCCAGAAAGTTGACAGCGAAAGAAAAATCTCTCTGAATATAAACATGCGTCTGGTTCTGCTCCATTGGACAATTTCAAATATGAGAAACAGCTTAGATTTATTCCAACCCAACAGGATTACATTTATCAAATTAATTTTGCCCGACATGCAGTAATCCTGTAATTGAATTATTGAAAAAGCGTTGTCGTTGTTTTTTTTTTCCTGAAACTTTTATGTCGTGTTTAATTAGCGCGCCCTGTCTGTATTCGCGCTTGAAAGTTGATTGCTAGGTTTGTAATATTTTATTAGTATTTTTGTCCTGTTTATTAGCTGTAATTACTTGTGCTGCTTTTATTAGCCGCAGTCGCGGGGCAGACGGAGCAGGAGGGCAGCCGCAGTTGATTTGTATTGATTAGTATGTGAAAGTGCTTTGTCTGAGGTTCATCATGCAATCTAATTATGATTGTAAGATATCGACAGATGCTTAATTTTTAATTAGCCTTCTGAAAATGACTCTTGCTTGCTTACTGTCTGCGTTGCAACCTAATTAATTGAAATTATAAGTACACGTTTTAGCTTGATGAGTGACTGATATGTTTACTTTGTATTCTGTTAAATAGATTGTAGCATTGGCTGGTATTTGTTGTCGTATTGTATTTTTCATTTAAATTTCATTAGCTCAAGTGAAATGCTCTCTTGGTTGACACCTTCATGGTCTAGTCTGTGAAGACAGATTTTGAGGAGAAAGCACAAACACTTTTTCGGTTCTTAAAAGCCAGGGTATCATTTTTGTGGTGGCATTCCATGCCACCATTAGGGCTAAAATTTCCCTCGGATAATTGAGCCTAAACTTGTGCCAGCAGTGCTTGTGTGTGAATTCTTGCTTGTAGCAGGCAGTGGCGACATTAGGGAGAAGAGCTGGTGGGAGAATCTCAAAGACACAACTGTGTCCTTGGTATTACACCAGCTTGTGTAAATTTCGTCTTTAAAACAGACATGTATGTTAAAATGAAGAAAAAGACTTGTATAGCTTAAAAGGAAGGATTTTTTACATTTTTCACCTTTGAGTGTGTTTTGAAATTTGAATGGCCCACACTTGTGAAAAATAAAATATGTATTTAGCATTGAATCAATAAAGCATTGAGCTGGGATCAAGAGGGAAAAGCTGAAGACTGATTAAAACTAACATTAGCCATAGCTGTCTTTTAGGAGTTTGTGTATTTATGTAGTAATCCCATTTCTTTATTTTGAAGTGCATTAACCTTCAATTATTTTGATGTCTGTGGTTATTATACTTTAATTAATTGGCTACCAACACTCAAAACAGTCATGAATGGTAAAACATTTCTTATGAGTTGAAGGGTTTTGAGTTATTTTAAGAGATTTCAGATTTATTATTTATATTTTTTTAGTTTTTAATTCAGAAGAGACTTACTCTTACAGGTTTTACTTTAACCAAAAATACTTTAAAAAACAGTATTTTTTACATTTATTTTTAGTACTAGTCGTAGAGTACCCACTGAATGGTTCAACTAAAGTATTTTAAACATTCAAGCACAAAATCAAGCAAAAAGGCTTTTAAAAATGGTACAAAGCTTGCAAACAAAAGTTAATTGTGGTTTGTTTTCTTGTTAAATATTACTTTGAGTATTAATGAGAATTACTGATGTAATTTGATGCATATGTATTCATATAATTTGGATATGTTAATGAATTTGCTTTTTTCTCCAATTGAAACCAATTGAAATCACCAATTGATGCCAATGACTCTCCCACTTTCCTACATACAGTACTGTGCAAAAGTCTTAGGACACCATTAGATTAGATATACCATTGTTTAAATAATGGTGTGATGAACATATATAATTAGTCACAGTCTCCTTGTTAGAATGCAACCAAATGTACAGGAAATTTGTATACAGTATTAAGAACATAAATGTAAACAAAAAATCAGAACATACAACCTGCAGCGTATGTAGTGTGCCCTCCCCTAACACTTGAGCAATAGCAGCATCTGACAGCTTCATCTGGATGCCAAGTTGACCCTTCTACAGGCCGAAGAAGCTTGATCAGGAATGGCCTTTTTTGGAAGGGTAGGAGCCAAGAAACCACTTTTTGGAACTGAAACAGGGTGAAAAGGCTAAGATATGCTAAAGCTCACAAAGATTGGATTGAAGATCAGTGGAAACAAGTGGTATGGAGTGCAAGTTTTGAAATGATTGCGTCCGATCTTCGACAATATTTATGGTCATTATGCCATTTCAGAAGAAACAAATCTAATGGTGGCCTAAAACTTTTGCACTACTCTACAGTTAGTGTCTCTAAAGTGCGAAAGTGCATTTTGCCAGTTTGGGCATGACTCAATGCGATTCTGAATTTAGTAATAATATTTTAGTAACAATAAAGTAATAGTATAATGAATAGTAATGAAGCACCTACAATATTATCAAGACTCTGAGTCAGAGTTATACACAAGTTGGAGAATTTCATTTTTACCTACTATTTTCTGCGTGTTTGCTCCTTACTCTCTCCCCTAGTTTTGTTCTATAGTCTCTCTTTCTTTTTTCAATCTATCTTCTAGTTAACTTCTCTACCACATGGCCTTTACTTGGACCCTCCCTTGGTCTCAGATCTGAGGCCTGTGTGTCCCATCTGGCTTGAATGCTGGCATGCATGTCGCTCCCTGGATACCTCGCTTTATTTTGGGATCACACACACACACACACACACACACAGATCTGAAGCATTGTTTCAGACTGTCTGCTAATTTGTTTGTTTGTGTTTGTGTGTCTCATTTCAGGAGGGCTACGGCGTGATGGTCCTGAACCCCAACGAAAATGTTCTGGAGGTGGACAAAGTGGAGAACGCGCCCGAGCCGCAGGCAGAGGCCTCGGACGAACCGGTGGAGAAGCGCGAGCGCAAGGACGAGCAGGAAGGGAAGAAAAAGAAAGACCACGGGAAGTACCGAAATGCACAGATGGAGAAAGAGAAGGAGCGCATCCCTATACGGGTGAGTGAGGAAAGGTAGAGGGGGGAGGAGGGGAGGTGAAAGCGAGAGTGAGAGAGGAGGGTGAAACAGAGGGTAAGAGAGAGTTTAGTGGAGTTGAGTGAGAGGGCCACACGGGTGTGTGTGTGTGTGTGTGTGTGTGTGTGTGGTGTTTGGCAGTGGTCCAGGTTGAGAGGCTGTGTGTGTGCAGAAAACCTGTCTCTCTACTCTCACTTTTCACAGTTATTCACTACCCCCTTTTTAACACTTGGACACACACGTACACGCTCGCTCTATCTCTCGAACACAGACTCGCCCTGTCTTCTGCTGCATAGCTGCATTGTAATGGATGAAATGATGCAGTCTTATGCAAAAGTTTGGGAACCGCTGGTCAAATGTGATGTTCAGTTCATGGAATGAAAAGACGCGAACATCACCTCCACATGAAACAAGCTTAAATACCTATCTGCAAATACTAGCGAAGAGTTAACCTGACTTTTCTATGGCTAGAGTCCAGTCCAGTTTCACTGTAATTCCCATGTGATTGAGACTTTGCAGTCCATAATAACCACAGGGTTGTTGATCACCGAGTGTGTTTACGTGCACTTAACTTACATGTATGTCATTTAGCAGACTGCTTTATCCAGAGCGACCTACAATTGATACAGGCTTGCAATCCAAGCAGTTGTAGCTTAAGGGCCTTGCTCAAGAACTTGGAACCCTTGACCTTCTTGTCCAGTATCTTAACTGTTAGGCTACCACAGTCCCTTAATAATCCGATAACTGCATAAAATCAGATTTTGTCAGTATTCCGATCAAGGAGTATATATGCACTTGAGTAGTCATATAATGGGAAACCTCTGGGTTTACATGCTGGTAACCATATATTAGACCCAAAAGCTTGGATTCCTCTTTTCCACTGATTTTCATTCCAATCTTTGTGAGCTTTAGCATATCTTAGCCTTTTCATCTTGTTTGCCTTTTGAAAAAGTGGTTCTTTGGTTGTAAAC
>JAJAGP010000313.1:202500-240000 GCA_025084515.1 Ancistrus triradiatus
ATTGTAAATCATGGCGGAAAAAAAGTATTTGGTCGCTTACAAACAAAGCAAGATTTCTGGCTCTCACAGACGTGTAACTTCATCTTTAAGAAGCTCTTCTGTCCTCCATTCGTTACCTGTATTAATGGCACCTGTTTGACCTCGTTATCTGTATAAAGACACCTGTCCACAGCCTCAAACAGTCAGACTCCAAACTCAACCATGACAAAGACCAAAGAGCTGTCGAAGGACACCAGTACGAAAATTGTGAGACCTGCACCAGGCTGGGAAGAGTGAATCTACAATAGGAAAGCAGGTTGGTGTGAATAAATCTGTGGGAGCAATTGTAAGAAAATGGAAGACATACAAGACCATTTATAATCTCCCCTGATCTGGGGCAAAAATCGGTAAGCAAAAAATCCCAGAACTACACGGAGGGAGCTGATGAATGACCTGCAGAGAGAGCTGGGACCAAAGTAACAAAGGCTACCATCAGTACACTACGCCGAGAGGGACTCAGATCCTGCAGTGCCAGACGTGCCCCCCTGCTTAAGCCAGTATGTCCAGGGCCCGTCTGAAGTTTGCCAGAGAGCATATGGATGATCCAGAAGAGGATTAGGAGAATATCATGTGGTCAGATGAAACCAAAATAGAACTTTTTGGTAAAAAACTCAACTCAAAGGAAGAAGAATGCTGAGTTGCATCCCAAGAACACCATACCTACTGTGAAGCATGGGGGTGGAAACATCATATTTTGGGGCTGTTTTTCTGCAAAGGGGACAGGACGACTGATCCGTGTTAAGGGAAGAATGAACGGGGCCATGTATCGTGATATTTTAAGCCAAAACCTCCTTCCATCAGTGAGAGCATTGAAGATGGAACGTGGCGGGGTCTTCCAGCATGACAATGATCCCAAACACACCGCTCGGGCAACAAAGGAGTGGCTCCGCAAAAAGCATTGCAAGGTCCTGGAGTGGCCTAGCCAGTCTCCAGACATCAACCCCATAGAACATTTGTGGAGGGAGTTGAAAGTCCGTGTTGCCCAGCGACAGCCCCAAAACATCACTGCCCTAGAGGAGATCTGCATGGAGGAATGGGCCAAAATACCAGCTACAGTGTGTGCAAACCTGGTGAAGACTTACAGGAAACGTTGAACCTCTGTCATTGCCAACAATGTTTACGTTACAAAGTACTGAGTTGAACTTTTGTTATTGACCAAATACTTATCTCTAGTCACGATGTGTCACGTATCCAGTTTTCTTTTTAATTTTGCTTGCCAGCTTGTTCAAGTCCGTTGTTGGCAAGCTAACTCCAATCCATTCAGGTCACTCCAGAGGTCTTCCATTGGGGTTTAAGCCAGGAGACTGGGATGGCCATGTCAATTCTAATTTTATTGTCCTGCTATAAGATTTAAGCATCTTCATATGTCCTAAGTTGTAGCTTGTTGGCAGGAGCGGTCAAATTTTAATTTAAAATCTCTTGGTACTTAATGGAGCCATGTATTATATTAAGTTTCACAGTGCCTTTGGAGGTAAAACACATCCAACATTACAAATCTTTTACCTTACCTAACTTGGATGTATTGTACAAAAGTCTTAGGCCACCATTAGATTTGTTTTTTTTTGCAATGACGTAATGACTATGGTCGAGCGATATGGGTTTTTAATGGCCAGTGCCAATATTTAGAGAGCAGAGTGACCAATGGCCGATATATCACACTAAATACTCACCACTGTACCCTACAGAAGCATTTTTTTCTAATTTGTTTTCAGTTTTTTTCCTGTATTTTCTGGTTGTAGGTTCTAGTAAAGAATATTAATTGTAATAATTAATAATGGCCATTATACTATTGCTAAAACAACAGTATAACAAGTCTGGTGGTGGCCTAAGATTTTTGCACAGTACTGTACCTTTAGCATTTGTTCGCAGAAAGCTCTCTTTTTGTCTCATCTGGTTGTGGAATCCAGTTCCACGGAAAGTTTCACAAGTTCCAATAACTGACGCTCATCATCTTTATGCACATTCTACCGTGCCATATCCATGACATCACTAAAAGGCGTATGTTTGTATTTGTGAGTCCGCATGTGTGTTTTTCCCTCTTCTCCACCCATTCTCTCAGGCTCCTAGAGTAGTGGGCGGATCGGGCCCACTCTCATTCTCTGGAACTTTTTCATCTTTTCTTGCGGTATTGTACCAGTCTCAGGCTCCTCTCCTCCCCTTCTTGACTTCCTGCTGAGCTCCGGACCACCTGCACGTCGCTCCTCTCAGCGAGGGAAGACCGTTCCTGCCCACAGTTGAGTTGATTAATACGCTTCCTTACCCTTGTTAAGGAGCCCTTAACTGCCTTTAGCACTCTTACTTTTTCGCTCCCCCCGGGGTTCATAGTGTCGAAGCCCCCAAGCCTGCATAATCTCCTAGCACTCTTAAAGATCACAGCCCCAACGGCCCACGTCTAGTGTCTCTGGAGAGGCCGAGTGGACGAGCAAGACAGCGAGAACGATAGGCGGGGACAGGTTTTTTTGGGAGTTCACTTTACTCTGAATTTGAGGCCTAATCCAGTTACCTATTTTCTGTCAGCCAAGCGGAGGAATAGCACGAACAAAACCCACATTGAGGGCTTAAGAAGCTTCCAAAGATTTCATTCAGGCCTAACCGGGACAGGCTTAGGGCCCGAGCCCCTGAGGGAAAAGAGCCGTTTTCTAAATGACCAGAATATTTTTTTCTCTCACTTTTTTTTTCCCCTTTGGATTTCTTATTGTTGCTTTTTTTGTTCTTCGAATGAGTAGCAGAGAAAGCATTGGCATTGTGCAGCAGCAGCTTGCACTGAACCTTCCTCTATTCTCCCCGTTCCCTCACCCTCACTCTGGGTCTCTTCGTTTATTCATTTCTTAAGTGCCTGCAGAACTTAAAGTGTTAGATCCTTGCAGCTGTGGCATGAGTTTATTGAACGCTTTGAGTACATGGCTGCACTCTGTTTCTCTTTTGTACATCATCGAGACAGTGTTTTATTTCTCTTGCATGAGGTCAACCATTTGGATCACACCACTCATTAGCATTATTTTACAACTCTCTGCACTGTTCTATGTCAAGGCTAAACTTTTCCTGAAGAACCTTGTAGGACCTTTAAAGTGTCACACCTGAGGATTGGAGATGATGTTAACAGTGTTTGGACCAGTATTTTATTGAATTGCATTTACATTTACAGCATTTAGCAGACGCCCTTATCCAGAACAACTTACAATTGATACAGTCTTACAATCCAAGCAATTGTGGGTTAAGGGCCTTGCTCAAGGACCCAACAGTGGCAGCTTGGCAGAGGTGGGATTTGAACCCTGGACCTTCTGGTCCAGAGTCCAGTACCTTAACTGGACTAGGCTACCACAGTCCCACAGAATTTGTTATATCGATATGCATTACTGGGGAAAACTCGTTTATCATCTATGCTGCCCAAGGAGGTTGGGTCCCTTTTGGAGTCTGTGTCCCCCAAAGGTTTCTACCTCATAACACTTAGGGAGTTTTTCCTTGCCACTGTCGCCCTAGGCTTGCTCAATTTGGGATTCGCCCTAGATATTAGAAGATAATCCAAAATTGTGAAGCCGTTTTGAGACAATGCTCCATTGTAAAAAGCACTGTATAAATAACTCTGACTTGACTAATCTTGTCTTGTATCAGTTATCAGTGTGTAGTGCGTTTGCACTCACCGATCACTTTTTGTACATTCATTGTCCATTTTATGAGTTTTGCTTACCTTATAGAAGCACGTTGTTGTTGTGCAATTACAGTCTGGAGTCCACCTGGACTGTGGTAGCCTAGCGGTTAAGGTACTGGACCATGGACCAAAAGGTCCAGGGTTCAAATCCCACTTTTGTCAAGCTGCCACAGCTGGGTCCTTGAGCAAGACCCTTAACCCACAATTGCTTGGATTGTAAGATTGTATTAATTGTAAGTCGCTCTGGATAAGGGCGTCTGCTAAATGCTGTAAATGTAAATGTAAATCTGGTTCTCTAAATACTTTTAGTCCGGTTTACTGTGTTCTTTAATGGTCAGGAACTCAAAACAATCACTTTAAAACACTTACTCACCGAATGCCGTAGGTATCTACCGGAAAAACAAAAACTCCTAATGTCAAACACATTACCCGAAATATTCAGCCAAGACAAAGCAAGCAAATTACTGAAATTCCTAACTCTCACAAAACTAAGAGCCTATATTTAAGGATACGACAATAACGTTACCTTTCCTGCCACGAAATGGCCGATGTGCGGAAGTGGCATTAAAACTCATCAACCAACATAATGGTCAGGACTCCCTCAGGATCACCACAGCAGCACTGCAGTGACACTGGTGGTGATGGTGGTGTGTTAGTGTGTGCTGTGCCGGTATGAGTGGATCAGACACAGCAGTGCTGCTGGAGTTTTTAAACACCTCGGTATATTATCAGTATTGATAGACTTTATCTGTGTAACAACAAATGAGCTGCTGTCTCTGACTTTAGACCTACAAGGCGGAACATTATGGTAGATGTGTCAAATGGATAGCATTACCCTGTTAGCTATCACTACTAACTTACTGAGATGAATCATCTTCACTGAATGAGCTGACGTGTTTGTCGGAGTGTGCTCCCATTGGATTTACAAATATTGTGCTACAATTGACAACCTTTTTATCCAGAGTTTGGTGTGAAATGCTCCTAACGAACATGATCTTGAGGCTTCCATCATGCTTTTGTTAACTCTCCAAGAAGCACTAATGTCAAAACATTTCTAGTTAAGGCCTTTTCACACACAGTCCCATTTCTCCTGGCGAAAAAACACATCAGGTTTTGAAAAAGAGCACACGTATATTAACCCCGTCCTTCGCCCCGAGTCTGAAACTGACGGACTGTGACGCTGGGTGAAATTTTAATCTTAGCCTGTTCTAATTGCTGCATTGTTTGGATGCATTAAAATCAGGCTGACCAATCAGAGCTCGGTTGTCAGGCAGAACAGCTCATCCTGCTAGTAGCAGAAGACAAGAGTTTAAAGGACAAGCAACACGCTGACTATAAAAACATGGATATTAAAGAAAATATCTGGCGGACTATAGCTGAAAGGCTGGAGAATTTGTTTACTTGTTTATCCAAGTGCATTCTAGTCACTTCAGGCCCACAAAAACACAAACTAGAGTTTCCCCTAACTAATCTTCTCTCGAGTCTTTTGTTTATTTAAGTTGACGATGTGAAAAAGACAACGCAAAATCTTCATGAAATGTTAAGAGAAGGGAAATTAAAGAAAGCAGAAGAGGACAGGGAGTTTTCAGAGTGTTTAGACAAAAAAAACCACATCTGTTTTTTCGTGGGAAAAAATCGTACTTGGTGTGAATAGGGCTTAAGTCGATTCATCGTTGCACCCCTGTTTAAGACTTCCAGGAACTAGGATGCCTCCAAGTACTCAAAATGACTTACAGTCCTCCAAGATGCTGCACAGCGTCCTGTGTTGAAGAGCAGAAGTAAATAATGCTGTTCTACTTTTATATTGCTCCCCAAGTCCACCTCCACAAATCTACTCCATTATACTCAGTAGAATCTAGATTTGGAGTCGGTGTCTGACCACGGTGACACGCAGACCGGTTTAGTGGTCGCTGTTCACACAGCATGTACCCTACAGTCTGCTCAGTATCCATTATTTATCCCTGGTTTTTCCTCCTCATGTATTCCTTGAGGGACCCACTGAAGCCTTGTTTAGAAGCTGTTTTGTTCCTCCGATCATATGTGGCTATCCTGCTAACCTGTCTTCCGAATAAGACCTGGCCTGGCTGGAGCTGTCGGAGATGTGTTATGTATTCCAACTTGCTGTTGCATCACCTTGACGCTGTCTCTGTTCGCATGTCTGCCGGACGTATCTGGAGGCTGCGAGCGTGGGTGAACTTTGGCCCCCCGAGACCTTGTTTGTGACCCTTATTGCAAGGACATGCACGGTGACTGGACTTGGCTTAATTAAACCTATGAACTTATGACACAGCTAAAGCAAGGGTCAATAGCTGAGGTCCGGGGCGATCACCTGCTTAACCTGCGTGTATAGACGCACTTGCCGAGATTCGGAGTTTGTGCGCCCGTGCATGTGTGTGTGGAAATGTTGATTTGGGAACTGGAAGCAGAGCTACGGTTGTGTGAGGGTGCTTGTGATGGAGGATAACGCGGTGTTATTTTTGCATGTAAACCACTTGTCGTCTGAGCGCTCGTCTTTCTGAAGCTGTGCATTACATTACGCCCGTTCCGGGGTGCGAGGCCTTGTGCTGCTCAGATGTCTGCTCCCAATCTTCCTGTCAGGTCAACCTTAAACACATTCAATCTGCTGTGCCGACCCAAAGCCAGACCCCTCACAGCAGGCCTCTTCTCCGAACCCTCACCTCGCCTGTGTCAATTAAAGCCAAGCAGTAATTTAATCTGACAATCACAGGCTTGGCACAAGGCAGGTTGAGATTTGACGAAGATGACCTTTCGGGCCGTTCGTACCCGGGAGCTGTCTTTTAGCGGGGAACCTCTGCAGGCCAGGCACCAGTCCTTTTGTACTTGGTAATGAGATATTGATTTGAAACAATGGACCACCAAATTTTGTTAAGATTTGCTTTGTGGTAACGAAGGTCACGTTTCTGTACAGTGACCGGCCAAGCATTTTTTATGACTCTGGATTGCTTTAATTAAACATTCCTACTGCTTGTAATCGACGTCTCCATTTATTTTTCCATTTCCCTCTTCCGACAGACACAAACCATCAGTGGTGGACAGTAAATGTAATTTGTTACTATATATTTTTTTGTAGTTTTTTGTCTATCTTTTCTTTCCATATTGGCTTTTTACTTTAACTTCACTACATATCAAAGTCAGATATTTTAGTTTTTACTCCACCACATTAAGCAAAATCTGTCGTTCCTTTTGGCTTATGTGTGCATAAAATGCCTAACATATAAAAACAAAATAAGAGAGTGTCAAGCACACCAATCAGGGTGTAGAGCACTTTTTTTTTTTTGAACTTTTGTTGGACTAATTAATGACGATTGGTCTATTAAGAGTGACATTAGGGTCTTCACCTAAAATTAGTTGATTAAGCAGGAGCCTTGTTACAAAAATGATAATAGGATATCTGTAAAAAAACCATGTTACTTTTACATTTGATACTTAAATACAGTGGTACCTCTGTTCTGAGTAATTGGCATATTTTTCCCATAAGAAATAATGTAAATTGAATTAATGCATTCCAGACCCTCAAAAAAATCCACCCTGTATAAGCTATTATATGCATTAGTGGAGTTGTATTATACAGGCGCTACCTGATTTATGATGGCGATACGTTCCGACAAATCCATCAAAAGTTAAATATATCATGAACTGACGAGTTTAACGTATGAGTTTGGTATCATAGCAGAGACTATGGTAAGTAAGTTAATGTTTAAAACACATGAACACTTACATTAACCTACAGTTGGTCAACATCATTAACATCATTAACTTATGTTATAATAAAGTGTTAAAAAATCTCATGTAATTTACTGAGTAATGGTTTGAAAGTGGAAAGTAAAAGCAACACACTTACTCTATTGGTGAACTCAGGGTGCTAGCATAGTTGCTAATGCTAACTGCAGCCTGTGTTCTGGAGCATTAACTTTCTGTTTCCCTTTCGGTTGGCAGTCAATACAACCATTTTAGGACCCCTGAAGTCTCTGCACTAAGAATACAGTACTGTAGATGTAAGAAGAAGGAAAAACACGATAAAAATTGCGGAGATCTGCACTGAGCAACTGCTGTTATGAATCTGAATCAATGTGTACTGAATCGTGAATCAGGTTTCGGCTGGAATGAGTCGTGTGGCTCGACTCATACAAGTTTAAGCAAGTACGCCGAGTACCGAGCAAACGATGAGAACCGATGCGTTGAAAAACTAATTCGATGAGTTTGACTTGAAGTCAAATATTTTTATGCTTGGAAGGTCTAAAGGGAGGACTTTATTTTCAATTTTTTCCCACCACTGCAAAACAGCTCATCATTCCGGCCCCATCTTCTCGACTCTCCTTGGTTGTCGTCCAGTGTGCCGACTAGTAGTTAAAAACCAATGGATTTTGAGTTGTTTTCCGTTCCTTGATCTGTTTTTTTCCCCCTTTGTGTGAGATACGGGGGGCTTGTTCATAGCTCATTCCTGTCTCTGAACGGGCACCTTGTCTGTGACTGGCCAGCTGTGAAGAAAAAATCTACAGGAAACAAGTGCCAGTAGCTATTTAGCCAGCCTGAGGCGTCTAGTTTTTCTGCTCTGTCAGGAAGTCCACGCGCCACCACAGGACTCGGCTCCAGCTTTATCAAACGGTACAGAACAACCCTCCACACTGCTACCATTCAGACACAGTAATATTGGATTTCTCATAAACATGCGCCATCAGACAAGGGAAGCGTGTGTATAATGGGAGACTGAATGCTAATTTGGATCCGGAGAACCATCGCAGAATAGGCTGACATTCTAATAGATAGAATAATGGGAGGCAACAAAGCTAGAGCAAAAGAAAAAGTCTAATTTTTAATCATTTACCAAAATGTTCCCTGCTGAGAGTTTTCAAATCAGCTAAGGCTCAGGATTACAAGATCTCTATTTACCCAACGTGTGTGGCCAAGGGAGGTAGTCATTTTAGTGCAGTGGGCGTAAGCTCTTTAAATTCTCTATAAGGATTTGTGCGCCGGCAGATTGACATGACGTAACTCGTTAATTTGTGTAAACGCAATCATTTTAGGTTAGTGCAGAATCACCAGTTCGGTACAGAAGTCTCTTGCTGCGTTAGCGACTAGAACTTGAATAACCACGAGGTTCCCTGTCCTGTCAAAACAGTTTATCTCATGATAACATGTTTCACTGACTCTGTTAGTAGGAAATTAGCAGACAGCACAGCTTACATTCCTTCGCCTAACTTGTGCAGAAATCTGACCAGACGCCCACATGAATCCCACTCATCCTTAGACATGATGGTATTCTCTTCTACTGTATTTACTCTCCAATCAGCAGGGCTTCAGCATGCCTGTCATCTGTGCTTGTTTGCTTTCCATTGGTTCTTTAACCTTCCCCCATAGCCTTGTACATGATGTGCTGTTTGCACGTTGACGACAAGCCATAGATAATCCAGACGTCCGACCCCACCTTGTTCAAGCTTCTGCAGTGTTAAAAGACTGCTGATTTTTTGTTTTTGTCTCCTGTGTGGCAGGAGGTTTGTAGGTTTAGCAATGGTCACTCCATAATACTCTTTTCCACCGATCTTCCTTCCAATGTTTGTGAGTTTTAGCATATCTTAGCCTTTCCACCCTGTTCTCCTTCCAAAACAGTGGTTTCTTGACTGCTACTCTTCCAAAACAAATCATTCCTGATCAAGCTTGTTCAGACTGTAGAAGGCATCCCGATGAAGCTTCCAGATGCTGCTATTGCTCAAGTGTAATGGAGGCCACACTAAATACTTGCCACTGTATTCTATCGAAGCTGTTGTTCTGATATTTTCTTCCTTATACAGTGGAGGACAGAAGAGCTTCTTAAAGAAGAAGTTACAGGTCTGTGAGAGCCAGAAATCTTGCTTGTTTGTGGGTGACCAAATACTTATTTTCCACCGTGATTTAACATTAAATTCTTTAAAAATCCTACAATGGGATTTCCTGGATTTTGTTTTCTCATTTTGTCTCTCATAGTTGAAGTGTACCCATGATGAAAATTACAGACCTCTCTCATCTTTCTAAGTAGGAGAACTTGCACAATCAGTGGCTGACTAAATACTTTTTTGCCCCACTGTGACATTTTGGGACTGTTGTGGACCTAAAGCTGTTTTGACACAATGCTCCATTGTAAAAATAGAAAGATAGAAATAAACTTGACTTGCCCAGACTTCATGCCTGTCTGTGATAGGGTCTGGACCTCCCCAGCACTCAGACCAAGATACCATGGAGCAAAACAGAGAAAAAAATGCGTTCCAAACTAAAAACACTATGTGGTCCAAAATTATGAGACCACTAATTAAAAAAATTATCTTTGTGGAGATATATTCACACTGCAGCAGGACAGAGAACCAAAACACACCTCAAAGCTTTGCAAAAACTATGCGAAGCCCAAAAAAGATCAAAAAGTGATGTTTTTTCGAAGATTCAGCTTTTCAGTCAAGTTTCTGTGCTGATTCTGTGATTTGTATCAGCTCCAGCCCCACCATACCCGGGCCACTTAATGTCGATGTGCATACTTCACATTCTATTCGAACTTTGACTCCATGACTTTAGTTTGCTCTTAGATTTATCATCTACGCCGCCCAAGGAGGTTGGGTCCCTTTTTGAGTCTTGGTCCTCCCAAGGTTTCTTCCTATAACTCAGGGAGTTTTTCCTTGCCACTGTCGCCCTAGGCTTTCTCAATTTGGGAATGGACGTAGTTATTAGGAGATAATCTAAACTTGTAAAGTTGCTTTGAGACAATGCTCCATTGTAAAAAGCGCTATATAAATAGATCTGACTTGATTTGTAATGGAAATCATTGTATGTTATTTGAGAAAAATGCAAAACAGAAGCATTTCCCCTCAGACTTTGGTCTCAGGCTTTTGGCACCCACTTTATATAACATACAGCACATGACGGCATGAGCGTGTGATATGCAGTGGTGTAAACATGAATAGAACTAAAGAGCTATTATCGTAAATATTAAAAATGCTAAGACAGATCTAGATTAAAGACCTCACTCGAGATATTATTCTGACACATCTCCGGTATAGGCAAGCGCAGAGAGAAAAGGAAGCCGAATTGAGCACTACGCACCGCGAGCAGTGATCACAGGTCGCGAGTTTCGCGGATGTGCCCTAATGGCCCAACACCTCTATTAAGAGCTCGGCTAGAGCTCACCTCAAGAGCCGCTTCAAAGCCGCACGCTTTTTTGTTGTGACGGTTTATGTATGCGTACCGGGACTGCAAATATATTCTGCTCGTGTGTGGACACACACCTTGCAACTTTTGATGTTGGTCTGCGTGAGACGCAGCCAGTTAGGAAGCAGCGGGGAGTCGAGCAGGACTGGCACATGTTTGGGTAGGAGAGACAGACAGAAAGAAACAGGAGAGAGAAATGGGCGAATCTGTCACCGAGAGGCAGTCTCTGAGGGCGGCCTGTTTTGCCGAGCTAATTAACCCCGGGAAATAATTACACAATATGCAAATTGTGTTGCGATAAGTGCGGGCACTATCAGAGCAGGTAGTCAATCACGCGGCGGCTAGTGTGTGTGCGCGATGATTGTGTGGCCGTCTGTGCACCTTTGTTTGTGTGCGCGTGTGTGTGTTTGGGCCAGGTGCTGGACTCTGTGTGTGGGTGATAAGGTAGGAGGACGTTACCTGGTTTTGCCAGTGCGTCGCAGAGGAGCTCGGGTCTTATTCATTCACGCACACATTGACACTCCTAGAGTAGCACAATGATCAGTCTGCTTACGGAGAAAGGCCTCGTCTGGAGAGCACACACACACACACACACACACACACACACACACACACACACACACACTGCTGCTACAAGGCTGGATTGGTGTATTTAGATGCTGTTTGTACTGCTGTATTGCCTATAATTCTTAAAATAAGTGCTCTCTTTCTGTCTCTCTCTGTGTTTCTCATACAGCGGTGCTTGAAAGTTTGTGAACCCTTTAGAATTGTCTATATTTCTGCATAAATAGGACCTAAAACATCATCAGATTTTCACACAAGCCCTAAACGTAGATAAAGAGAATCCAGTTAAACAAATGAGACAAAAATATTATACTTGGTCATTTATTTATTGAGGAAAATGATCCAATATTACATATCAGTGAGTGTCAAAAGTATGTGAACCTCTAGGACTAGCAGTTAATTTGAAGGTAGAATTAAAGTCAGGTGTTTCCAACCAATGGGATGACAGTCAGGTGTGAGTGGGCACTCTGTTTTATTTAAAGAACAGGGATCTGTCAAAGTCTGCTCTTCACAACACATGTTTATTGTAGTGTATTTTGGCACGAACAAAGGAGATTTCTGAGGACCTCAGAAAAAGAGTTGTTGATGCTCATCAGGCTGGAAAAGGTTACAAATCCATCTCTAAAGAGTTTGGACTCCACCAATCCGCAGTCAGACAGATTGTGTACAAATGGAGGAAATTCAAGACCATTGTTACCCTCCCCAGGAGTGGTCGACCAACAAAGATCACTCCAAGAGCAAGGCGTGTGATAGTTGGTGAGGTCACAAAGGACCCCAGGGAAACTTCTAAGCAACTGAAGGCCTCTCTCACATTGGCTAATGTTAATGTTCATGAGTCCACCATCAGAAGAAACACTGAAACAACACAATGGTGTGCATGGCAGGGCTGCAAAGGAGAGAAAGCCACTGCTCTCCAAAAAGAAAAACATTGCTGCTCGTCTGCAGTTTGCTAAAGATCACGTGGACAAGCCAGGAAGACTATGGGAAGAATGTTTTGGTGGATGGATGAGACCAAAAATGGAACTTTTTGGTTTTAAAAGAAAAGCGTTATGCTTGGAGAAAGGGAAACACTGCATTCCAGCATAAGACCTTATCCCATCTGTGAAAACATGGTGGTGGTAGTATCACGGTTTTGGGCCTGTTTTCTGCATCTGGGGCCAGGACGGCTTGCCATCATTGATGGAACAATGAATCTGAAATATATCAGAGAATTCTAAAGGAAAAAAATGTCAGGACATCTGTCCATGAACTGAATCTCAAGAGAAGGTGGTCATGCAGCAAGACAAAACGACCCTAAGCACAACAAGTCGTTCTACCAAAGAATGGTTAATGTGAGGAATGGGCTCTAAAATTCCTCCAAGCCGGTGTGCAGGGGACTGATCAACAGTCACAGGAAATGTTTAGCTGCAGTTATTGCTGCACAGGGGATCACACCAGAGATACTGAAAGCAAAGGTTCACATACTTTTTTGCCACTCTACTAATATGTAATATTGGATCATTTCAATTTTTCCTCAATAAATTAAATGACCAAGTATAATATTTTTGTCTTCATTTGTTTAACCTGGGTTCTCTTTATCTACTTTTAGAACTGTTGTGTGTGAAAATCTGATGATGTTTTAGGTTCATATTTATGCAGAAAATATAGAAAATTCTAAAGGGTTCACAAACTTTCAAGCACCACTGTGTTTGTGTGTGTGTGTGTGTGTGTGTGTATGATATATTATATATATGTATATATATATATATATATATATATATATATATACACACACACACACACACATATATACATATATATATATATATATATATAGGGCTTGGTGAAGTGCATGTACACAGTTGGTTAGAAATTATTTAGTTTTTTGTGAACTCTTTCATTTTTCATATTATTTCCTTATGTATAAATATGTTTTTTTTTCTGAAAATGTATATACAGCCCTGGTAAAAATTAAGAGACCACTGCAAAATTATCAGTTACTATTTATATTAACTCTATGTGTTTGAGTGAAAAATTTACATTTTTTGTTTTATTCTATGAATTATTGACAAATCCCAAATAAAAATATTTATTTCCAGTAATGACAAGAGCAATAATTTGCCCTAAACAACAACTGGTCAAAATAACAAAGGAAAGCCACCAAAGGAGTCCCTTTTTGAGTCTTGGTCCTCCAAAGGTTTCTTCCTTATAACGTTTAGGGAGTTTTTCCTTGCCCTCTCGCCCTAGGCTTGCTCAGTTTGGGATTGGACGTAGATATTAGAAGATAATCTAAAATTGTAAAGTTGCTATGAGACCATGCTCCATTGCTAAAAGCGCTATATAAATAACTCTGACTTGACTTGAAGATGCAGTGTTTTCAGACCTTGATTTATAATCCAAATAATAATACAAAGAAAATGTTTAAAAAAAGAAAACAGAAAAGTTTATATTCATTTTTAACAAAACTGTACTGTTTTAACTTGGGACAGCTTTCATGCGTCTTTTCCTGAAGAAATAAGATTGGTTCAGGTGATCACCTTCTCAGTAGCTCATTAAGTAAAATGAGGTGTTTCTGTGTTGGAATTCATCAGACACTGGAAAGAAATTGTTGCCATATATGTAGATTTTTTAAAAATTAAATAAATGACACTGTTACCTTAAAGCACTGCAGTAAGCCATATGTTAATGAGTTTTTGCGTTTGGGATTTGAGCTCTGGGACTTGACTTGGACACATGGTGTGTGCTTGGTGTTACCTGTGTGATTGTGAACCGCTAGAGCTCAGTGACAGCCACCACTGGACGATTCTAACCATTGTGTGTTTTTCTTTTGTTGTGTATGAATTAAGATATGTATGAATAAATTATTCCCTTTCTGGCAGGAGCGCCTTTTCATATAAAAAAAAGTGGTGCAGGAGTCCGCCTACAGTGATGACACCTTTTGAAGGTGCCACCGAATTTGACATAGAACGACTTGTGTGCTGCCCCCCACCTCCAGTCCTGAGACTTCTGTCTCTTGGTTGCATCATGCCACCGAAGCTTTCATATTTATTTACTTTCATAAACAAGCCGTTTGTCAGAAAATCTTTTACCCCGTGTCAGCTGCTTCGATTGTAATATGGTTATTAAGCTGTTTTCTGGAGCCTAATCTCTAATTGAATGCTGATGCAACCGAGGGTGAGAAGAGCCAAACAATGAGCAAAGTGCAAACAGTGAAGAAAAGCCAGGATGAATTTTTTTAGTTTTAGTTTGGCTTAAAAGAGGTATTGGTGTTTAAAGTAATAGCTGCAAGTATTTTCTGTGATCTCTACTTATTGTGTTTCTATCGTATACGTAATTGTAAAAAATTTTACTTAAAAACTGCAAATAGGAAGTAAAGAGCACTTACTCCAATCCCATTTGTGCTGCAGTCTAAGGTCAGTTGTTGAATTCTATCAATAGCCGTTCAAAAACATGAAAAGTACGTAACATTAATTCAAATTCAGGCAACTCTAACTCTGTCTGTCATTCTCTTTCTATCTACACTTTGTGGCCAAAGTACATGGACACCCCCTGTCATTAGTGATCTCTGTTATTTCAGACGTACTCGCTGTTAACAGGTTCATAATATGAATCATAAATACAGGAATTTCCATTTACAGGCAGCAACAGTAGAACTGGAAGTACTGAACACCTCAGTTACTCTCACCGTGACTCATTTATAGGTGTCAAGTCAAGTCCAGTTTATTTCTATAGAGCTTTTTACAAATATCTAGGCCCACAGGCCTAACTGAGCAAGCCTAGGGTGACAGTGACAGGGAAAAAGTCAATACATGTTATAAGGAAGAAACCCTGGGAGGACCAAGACTCTATTACAGTCTTTTACAATGCCTTCTCTGAACAGTGAAGGATATCGTAGCACCAAAACTGTACCTTTTTAGCATTATAGTCTGTTTATATGCATGAATGTGTGCCTGTTTGCCTGCTTACTCACTTTATGTACAGTTTTAAGGAAACAGATCTTCTGTTCTTTTTTGAAGACAGGAATGGTTATTGTGACCATATATAGTTTATTTGTTAGGACTGTGGTAGCCTAGCGGGTAAGGTACTGGACTCTGGACCAGAAGGTCAATTCAAATCCCACCTCTGCCAAGCTGCCACTGTTGGCTCCTTGAGCAAGACCCTTAACCTACAGTTGCTTGGATTGTAAGACTGTATCAATTGTAAGGGCGTCTGCTAAATGCTGTAAATGTAAATTAAGATACAAACAGAAAATACCGGAAATGTGTACACAAAAAAAAACAGTTTTCAGAACAAAATGCCTTCTGCGAGGAAAGTCAGTATTCATTGTGACCTCCCTGCAAAAGTGGTTTCTTGTTTATGGGCTTTCCACTGCAGTCTATAGAAGCTACTTTGTCTGATTTTATTGTTTTAGCTTTTTTAATACTGTATTTTCTGGTTGCATCCTAATATGGAGAATTAGGAATAGTTATATATGGTCATTATGCCTTTGCTAAATAACAAATGCAATGAAGGCATAAGATTTTTAGCAAACACCCCTAATCCAGTGCAGTTTATGACTGATACAGATTTACTATCCAAGTAGTTGTGCTGTATGGGCCTTGCTCAAGGACCCGACAGTGGCTACTAGATAGAGGTGGGATTTGAACCTGGTTCAGCTACCTCAGACCCACAGGTGAACACAGGCCAATGATGTCTTCATTGGATGAGTATTACATGGTTGGACCAGCACAGGAGACTGTTGAAATGAATGTTGGTGGTAATTGCAGACATGTTGCAGTTATGGTAAACAGACTTGTTTAAAACACTGGAGAATTGTTGAAGTTCATCATAAAGGGAGTTCATATTTAATTCTAATGTTTGAGCATAGCTCATCTGTTTGCTTCAGTTTTGATTTCTGTTCTTACTGCAACCACATAGATAGGGTCCTTCCTCTCTTCCTCTACTCATGTGTTACTTGCTCTCTCGTTTCTTTTCTTACTCTGTGTCACATCATCTCAGGCCTGTGTTAATTATGAGTGTTCTGTCCGCTCTGGCGTTGTGACCTTCCCCCAGCATCGGCCGTCTACGTGCTTGCTACCTGTATTGAGACCACATTGATCGCTTAGGCGAGTACAAATTAAGATTTAAACCTGCCGTCACGGAAGCTATCGGTTTTTACATTTGGGGCATTTGCAATATGCAAAGCTCATTGAACCTGCGAGGATGCGCTTCTGCACACGTGTGGGGAGGGCGTCCGTTCAGGAGCGGGCTCAGACCTCTTACATTTGTGTGTGTGTTTTTGCAGGAAAACAGTTCACCTGAGGAGCACACGCTGTATGTGTGGGACTACTTCATTTCCAGATCAGTCGCCAAAAACCTCTTCGTTGTTGCTCACAGCTACGGAGGCCTGTCTTTTGTGGAGCTGGTGAGTGTTTGTTGTGTTTGTGTAAAAGTAAAACACACGCACACACTCTCACACGTTCGCCACTGGGAGAGTCAGGATTGTGAGAGCTTAAGAAGGATGTGCTGGAGTGGAGTGATTAAAAATACATGCCGTTTAGTTTCGTCGAGAAGGCGGCACTTCTATAAACAATCCAGTACATCCTTATCCTAGGGCACTATGGAATTTATCAAGAGATGCAGGGAGAGGGGGCAAAACAGAGCTGTGTTGTTAAACCAGAATGATGGAGAGAGGAAAAGGTTAGATGCACCAGGCAGAGAGCAGGAATTGCTTGGATTTAGAATAAAGGATGGAGAATAAGCTATACTATATGCTCAAACGTCTATTTCAGCCACGTCTACTGCTAACAATCACATATAATCAAGCCTGCAACCATGCAACTGGCTACATCCGTGCAGCTGGCAGCGGAATGGGTCATGTCAAACACTGGTGCTCAGTCAAGGGATGCCACCTTTGCGATTAGTCAGTTATTCAAATTATAGAGCCGCCCCTTATCTGTAAGCAACGGTAGTGCGATGTGGAAATTAGGAGCAGCAATGGCTCAGCTATTATAAGCAGCAAGACCACGCGATCTCACAATGCCAAGTGCTGCGGTATGTGGCACTAAAAATAGCCCACCAACATGGACTTCGGTGCTTCACCGACACAACTGGTCACATTGAGGGAGGGACATACAGGATTATTTTCCTTCCGATGCGACGTTCATTTAATAACACTATGTAACACAAGTTTTGTTCCCAGCTTTGTAATGTTATATTCCAATTGCTTATGTCTCAAACAAATAAAAAATTGCTTACATTCATCATAAACTTCGCTTTTGTGACCACGGCAACGAAAATTATGAATTTTTATTATAGAAACAGGTCACCAACAGGCATGCCGAAGTATGCTTTGTAGGCCTCACACATCTTAGCAGATGCTTCCACAGAGTACTTTTTCGCTCTTGTCTTTATAAAATGGCCACATACATAGCAAACACCGGAGGATGCACGTAAGCCGCGCACACCAAACACGAAGTTCGCGTTATGAGTCGTTTATGACGCCAAAACCACTTAAGGGGCGAAACAAGGCTTTATACAGTAAATGAGCGTGCGTCGTAACCACGAAACGTCCTTAACTCGAGACCGTCGTAACCCGAGGACTAACCTGTATACATGCACTTGGGTAGCCGTTATTTGCCCGGGCTATAAGCGGGCAACGGTTATAAAGACCAATATACAACGATCGGCTGCTAACGGTTCAAGATTTTCATACATTAAAGCGCACGCGGGTTATAAGACGCATAATTAAATGAAACAAAAACTCTTAATTTCCTTCGGAAAGTCAGTTTGGTCTTTCCCTGGCGGCCTCCTGTAATGGGTGTGGGGCTTCTTCTTGCTTCCCTCCACTTCCATATCATTGATTCGTTAATGTTGAATTCTCTCGCAGCTGCTCTATGTCCATGTTGTACTGCGTGACTGATAGCGTTGGGTTTGAAATCCGCTTCGAAAATGAATGAATGAATGCACGTACCCTAATGCTGAAGCACATACCGTATTACTCCGTGATGCTGCGCACTACGGTGGCCGTAAGCTTCGTAACTTACCAAGGCCGTGCTAAAACATTTTGACAGATTTATGAGTGCCGTGTACCATCTACAATCGGTTCTAGGTCAGAAGGCTCAACCAGAATTAATTCATACATTAGACGCACCGCATTTAAAGGCCCACTGTCGATTTTTGAGAAAATTAAAGGATTTTAAGTGCGCCTTATGGTCCGAAAAATACGGTAATCAAATAATGGGAAAACTTCCAGGTTTACATGACTCAGGCAATAATCGGATTTCCACTTTGCAACCAGCCAATAATCTCACAGAAAGATGTGACGTAAATTTATATTTTTAATATTAAATATTCAGATTTTTCAGTATGCATTGCGTTTGAGTCTCCACAAAGTGTTCGGTAGCCGTTTAACGGATGCTGCGATTCATTCCAGGATTGCCAGATCCCACAAGAGAATTCCCCCACCTGGTCTGTGTAAATAAGCCCAAAAAGAAGCGAATTCTCTGAGAATTATCGGACCTGGCATCCAGTTTTTGCTATGAGAAATCAGATTACTGAAATAAATTCCAGCTCTCTTTACCGGCTTACTTAATCTGCTTTCTAGATCAGAGTATGCTGTATATGACCATTTGAATAATCAGAAAACTGCAGAATCCGACTATGATCGGATCAAGAAGGGCATGTAAACACACTTGGTGGCTCCTGTTAGCTGCCAATGTGCCAGCAATAATGGGAAGCATAGTACGTTCCTCCGTGTGGGTTCATTCTCATTAGAGAAGTCTGATGCCTTTCTGTAAAAGCAAGCAATGACGTTCACAACTTGTCCTCTGGCACTCGCTATCCTAAGCCCTTCCCACGGCAGAGATGTCATGCAGACTTTGTTTAATGTCAGGAGATTGAGGAATAGGGCAAGAACAAATTGAGGCGAAAATGGGGAAAATTGTAATGGGCTGGCACCCCGTCCAGGTCATGCTTACCCCTGGGTCCTGTGTTCTCTGGGGATAAGTGATGGAACCCCTGCAACCCTGACCAGAGAAACAAAAAATAATAATAATAACCGAGTCACTGCACCCAAGATGACAATCACTACGCTAGAGTGATGTAAAGTAGTTAAAAGTGAAAAGAAATTAAAAGAAACATACTGTTTTTTTAACTGATCAAATGGTCACACTCTCACATTGTACTAGATTGCCTGTTTTGGGCTTTTTTAGGCCAGTTTGCTTCTTTTGGGCTCATTCCATAGACCTATTTGCTGTTTCTCCCATTGAATCTGGCAACCCTGCTCACTATGTTACAAATCTATCCATCTATTCGTCCACTCTTGCTAACTCGAACATTAGGGTAACAGCAGAAAACCCGGTTCCATATTTGGGTTCCAAAAACTCTAGTGTTCTCTGTGCACGCCATGTGTTAGCGGTGGCTGCGAGGCTAACAGCTGGCTCGGCTGGCTCGCTTTTGATCTCTCTCAGACGCGCTCCCCAAATACACGGAGCGTCCCAAACACGAGCGCACACACCCACATGCTCACACCGTCCCTGAACCCAAACGGTCTAAACCGTCACCTCCTCTTTCCTTTTGATCTAGCTAAGAAGCGTCTGGCCGCGGGTTCATGTCCCTTAGATCCCTCCGAGACTGTGCTCGTGTGTTCCACATACCAAGGAATCTTGTTGTCCAGTCATTTGAATAGCAGTGTTAATATTCATGCCGCGAGCTGTTTGTGAAAGAACTATGCGCTTAACGCTGTCCAGATTTAGCATTTCTCGCGCTCTCTCTCATTTTCTCTGTTACTCTCTGATTTACATACTGATCTATACAGTCTGTGCTCTTGTTTCTACAGCTTTCAGGTGTGTGTACTTTTTGAAATGAACACTGTTTCAAAGGCTGACGGGCTCATTTAAAGTGTTTTCTAGCTTATGTTCATTAAAATCTGACACCTCCTTTATGCATGAACGTTCTTCGCACAGCAGTTAGTGTGCGCGCTTTGTTGGAGCATAGATGCCAGCTTGACGCCCCGGAAATCTACTGACAAACATTTTGGTTTTGTAGGATAAGAGCGTCTGCTACATGCTGTAAATGTAAAATGAATGATTATTCTTATTAATTAGGGGCACTCAGATCAGCGATGCGGCGGTCTACAGCGCTAGCCCACCAACACTGGGGCCTGGGTTTGAGTGCCAACAGCGTCCTCAGGCTGAGATTAGATGTGGCTGAGGGAGGGGAGGCCAGTCTTCTGATCCTCCCCTGGTGCAGTGATGCCTACGAATGAATAGGCAGCCCAACTTTAACTAAAATCTCATTAAAACGCATCAATGAAACGTTTACCAAAGTGTCTGTATTATTCGTTAATGGCTATTTTAGCAAATCAAAACATTTCACTGCAATATCACACTGTTCATTCATTAAACTCAAGTGGTTTTGATGAACAATTATCTGTATTTATACAATTATTATAATCTGTCTAAGATCTGGTTTGAAGCCCTCAAAGTAGCATTAATGCGCACTCACTGAAGCCCAGGCAGCTCTGGGCTTCAGATTCAAGCTCATAGGACAAACAGCTTTTAACTTATCATTTTACTTTACAAAAACTTGGACCCACAGCCCTAACTGAGCAAGCCTAGGGCAACAGTGGCAAGGAAAATCTCCCTAAATGTGATAAGAAAGAAACCCTTAGGAAGACCAAGACTCAAAAACAAACCCAACCTCCTTGGGTAGCCTGGATTTTATATTTAAGAATTCAACTAATTTGTTTAAATACGCAGAAGCTAAATTCAAAAATTAAAAGAGAGAGCATATGTAATAAATGTAAAGCATATGTAATGTAATAAATAAAAGAAAGTAGCGTGACAAAAAGACTGTAATAGGATATTGGACTACAATATTATGAAGAGTATAATCAAACAGAATATAAGACAATAGTATATATCTGTTTCTTTACATACTTTACTCTGTTCTCGATTGATCAGGACCATTAACTGAGTTTTAGAACACTGCTCACTCACTGCCCACTTTATTACACACCTTATTGCTCCATCTTGTAGATGTAAAGTCAGAGGCAGTAGCTTCTCTGTTGTTGCACAGTTTGTGTTAGTCATCTAATCCTTCCTCAGTGCTCACAGGATGATGCATACACGGTGCAGGTGGCTGGACATTTTTGGCTCGTGGACTATTTTCAGTCCAGCAGTGACACTGAGGTGTTTAAAAACTCCAGCAGCACTGCTGTGTCTGATCCACTTGTACCAGTGCAACACACTAACACACCACCACCACAACAGTGTCACTGCAGGTCTGAGAATGATCCACCACCCAAATAGGACCTGACCATTACAGAACAGAGTAATTTGGCCAAGCAAAGTACCTAGAGAAACAGATGGACTACAGCCTGAATGTTAGATTCAGTTATACACTTGAAAAATGGTAGTAGATGTGGGGAGCGTCAAATTCCAACACCATTCCAACACCCTTTTTAGGACCAAATCAAGTGTCCTCTGGGCGACGACAGAGACAAAACTGATGCTCTAGATACATGATCAGTTTGTCCTCAACACAGACTAATGATTTGCCCAATACTGGAGGAGGACAATGGTGACTAGGTCATCAGACTGTTGTGACTTCAAATTCCAGGTCTGCCAAAGCTGCCACTTTTGGATCATTTACTAAGCCCATTAAATGCTGCAAATGGCCATTTTTGGTAGTATTTAGCTAGATTTACTTACATCGCTGTCGATTAATATTCTGCTTGAAAATTTGTTGAGAAACCTTAAAACATCACACCACTTGGAACAAGACTGTCCCTTCTTGCATGTCTGTGTTAGGTCAGTTGTAGCTCTAGTTTAGGCCGCGTACATTTAGTCATTTAGCAGACGCCCTTATCCAGAGCAACTTACAACTGATAGAATCTTACAGTCTAAGCAATTGTGGGTTAAGGCCCTTGCCAAAGGACCCAACAGTGGCAGCTTGGCAGAGGTCAGATTTGAACCCTGGACCTTCTCATCGCCACCCCACCCCAGTGTAGTTTAGAAGAGCCAGATTCATTTGACACCTGCATATTCCAATGCTGAGTGGGTTCCTTTTTCGTTCAGCATGAGCACTCATGCTGCGTATGTGTTTGGTTTAGTCCCTGTCTCCTCCAACACCATGGTCTCAATCCTCTATTCAGAAACCTTGGCCTCTCAGGACACCACTGCTGGCCTATGACCTCTAAAGGGCATTGAAGTCAACTGACTCTAAAAGGGTCTTCCACCCTTTCTCTGCACACATGCACACCCATTAGGGGAGATACAAAAAAAGAAGTCTTTTTTCATGCTTGAATGATGTTTATCTTCATTAGGCTATACAACATGCAGGCTCGGAGATTGTGTATGCACGTCCTTGCTGTACTACAGTATAAAAAGAGATGAGAAATAGCTCAGCGGCTAATTGATCGGGAAAGTGGTCCGAGGGGAGTGGAGAGGGTATGAAAGGCGATGGGAGCAGTAAAGGGGAGGAGCGGGGAGAGGGAGAGGAGGAGGACTGCTAGCTTTAGCCAGGATGGGCCGTTTGACACATGAATGGCGCCCCAGAAAGCTAGCTGTCTGCGGGTTAATTACTGCTCGCCTTTTGCAGTTAATAAACATGTTTCTGATCAAGGACATCAAACGGCAGCCGATTAATCCCACTCTCTCCTCTCGCGCTCTCTCTCTGCCTCTCTCTCACTCACTCTTTCACTCTCTTTCTATGCTGTGCGGCGCTATTTTACTCAGGTTTGATTTTTCCGGCATGTAGAAAGGCATGCCTTAATTATAGACACATCAAAGTTACAGCTGAAGATCTGAGAGAGGAAGTGTGTGGATTGTCTATGGCAGAGATCACCACATTTCCTTCTTTTCTCAAATTACAAGCAGGTCTAGGTCTGGAAAGGACAGAGCTTAACTGGGAACTCTAATTATTCGCTATACAGTCATACCTCAGCACTGGACCACCTCAGAACGTGTTGAATTGGGTTCTCGGTGCATTTTGATCAGAGAAATTGGTCTCAGCACCCGTCGTCTGTTCAGCACTTAAACTCGTTTCAGCCGAAACATTGGATCACATTGGATCATTGTGTTTTTCTTTATGTTTACATCTACAGTGCTGTATTGTTCATGCAAATAAGTCACCATGGGTTGTATGAATTTTAGTGATAACAGCCAACCAAAAGGAAAACAGTAAGAACCTCTGCACAGTACGATAATCTCCTGCATATGCTGGGCAGCTGAGCAGTTCACCAATGGACTAAGCATACAGTTTTTGATTTTCACTCTCAATACATTATTCAATAAATTGCATGAGATATTGAACACTTTATCATAATATAGACTTTGTGTTAATGATTTTGCCCAAGTGTAGGTTAACCATTTTGTTTTTCACTATCAATATAATAAATGACATGAGATATCCAACACTGTATTATAAAATAAGTTTTGCGTTAATAATTTTGCCTAACTACGGTAAGCTTTAAGCACGTTTAAGGTCGGCTACACTATGATACATGCAGTATAGACTATACTAAACTCCTCGATTCATTAGCATTCAATTTATGATGGATTTGTTGGAACATATCAAGTCAAGTCAGATTTATTTATATAGTGCTTTTTACAATGGAGCATTGTCTCAAAGCAACTTTACAAGTTTAGATGATCTCCTAATAACTACGTCCAATCCCAAATTGAGCAAGCCTAGGGCGACAGTGGCAAGGAAAAACTCCCTAGTTCTAGGAAGAAACCTTGGGAGGACCAAGACTCAAAAAGGGACCCAACCTCCTTGGGCGGCGTAGATGATAAATCTAAGAACGAAACTAAGTGTCATGGAGTCAAAGTTCGAATAAAATGTGAAGTGTGCACATCGGCATTAAGTGGCCCCAAAAAAGTTTATGAAAAAGGGGCTTGGGGCTGGAGCTTGATGACGGAAAGCAGCTTGAAGTGGAGCTCCAGGCAAGATGGAAGGGTAGGGCCAATCATGTTTGGGGCTGGAACTGCCGGAACACAGCTCGGAGAGAAAACAGAAAATGTTAATTAGTTATTGATTAAGAGCACAGTGTCTATTAACAATCACTAGATGCCAAGTGTAGCCATGGAATACCAGCGGGCGACCTCGTCATTCTTAGCTATAGCAGCATAGCTAGAAAGAGGAGAACTGGTAGGAAACACAGCCAAGAGGGATCACATGAGACATTGGCAACCCCACGGGAGGCAGGAGACAGCAACCCAACGTCTCTGATCACCATAAGACTCTTTGACTATGAATGCCCATGGTAGGTCAGGGAGCACCTGTACAATGCAGCTCCATTAATGCCTTGTACAGTGTGGACTTTCTGGAAGTCTGGAACGGATGAATTCAATACTGAGGTAGCACTGTAGAGTGGTGTCTCGGTTCTCCTCATTAATTCGTTCCAGAAGGCTTGTCAAGAACTGAAAATGCCGAGCACAGAGCAAATTTTTCCCATAAGGAATAATGCAAATTGAAATAATCCATTCCAGACCCACTTCAACACAGGTCTGCTCTCAGATAGCCAAAACCCTCCATCGTTTTAGTCTGATTCCTGTACTTCTCACTTTCGTTCCTTCTTTTCATAGTCTTTTCTAAACCCCACTTTCCTCAACTTGGTTCGAGAATACACAGGAGGAAACGGTGATATCGGGTAGGACAGGGTGCCTTATGTAACATCTTACATAAATATACATCTGCATCCCAGTGCTGCATTGTGTGGGTGCCCCATGTGTTCCATACATCCTCAGTGCACTCTGCATCTTTGTGTACCGAGGATGTGTCAAACGTGCTTGTACATATTTGCCATGGCTTATAGCCGATCATCCCTGCGCCTCATGACATCTGTGTGGTGTGTGTGCAGTCTGTCTGAAATCACACAAATATAGCCTTTGCAAAGCCTCCACGAGAACCCGGCGATTAAAGCAGAACATACACACGTCTATTAATACACTACGTGTGTGTTCTTTAATGCGGGGGAAAAAGCTTGGGCCCAGTGTTTCAGACACAATTAGGGGTTTTTTAGGCATGAACATATGGAACACAATTGTCTAGAACCCAAATGATACTACTTATGCTGTCTTTTCTGCTGCTCACAATTGATTCTAATTTTCTTCAATTTGGAAACATTGCCTCCTCTGTAGTGTGAGCTTCATTATATGGCCAGGACATTACGCTTACACATTATGCTTGCAACTAACTACAGTATTGTCATTTCTGATGTTGGCTTGGATTTTTAAAATCAGCGTCTGCAAAGGTGGTACGGGGTGTTGTTTCTTGCTTTAAACACTGAACTGTGTTTTTTTTTTTTATCTTAACGTAAGACAAGGTGTTTGCAGATGCTTAGTCTTATACAGAGGTGTGTTTGAGTGAAGTCAGAGCCAGTACTGAAGCTTTGTTTGAGCTAAGGCATTGCAAAAGCCTCATCTTTCTACCTATTTCTTGGTCAGCAAAATCAGTTTGGTTCCAGCACTAACAAAAGTGCTCGTCCATACTTAAGCACACATGGGCGAGCTCACTTTGGGTCAAGTGGTCATGTATACAGCGTACTCCGATCTAGAAATCCGATAAAGAGAGCTGAATTTTAATCCCGGTAATCGGAGTACTCATTGCATGTATACCAGTTACCCAATTATAATCAGTGTTTTCAGTCTGCGCATGTGCACGAGCCTTCCCCCACGGTTGCCAGGTTTGCTTATTCTAAAGATTTGGCTCTATTGGCCTCTTTTTCCATTGGCTTTAGCATTTAATTTTTTTTTCACTAGATCTGGCAACCTCAGAATTAAACGCACCACAGTCGCTCTGAGCTTCCCCATTATCTGATTACTCATGTGCATGTGTACTCGTTGATCGGATTACTGACGAAATCTGATTTTCTGCAGCTATCGGATTATTAAGTGCATGTAAACGCACTCTTTGTCTCTCTGACTACAACTGAAGTAGCACGGTTTTATTTACACAACTAGCAATTGGGCAAATTTATATCAACGCAACAAATAATTATGAGGAGACAACAATTTTGCCAAATGAAAGCTGCAGTGCCAGTTCTAAGAATTCAAATGTAAAAAAAAAAACCTGTTTACTTTTTAGCGATAATTCTATACTTTTTTGTGTACACTCACTGGTCACTTTATTAGGGACACCTGTTCAACTGCTTGTTTATGCAATTATTTAATCAGCCAATCACATGGCAGCAACCTGGTCAAGACGGCGTTCAAACCGAGCATCAGAATGGGGAAGAAAGGTGATTTGAGTGACTTTGAATGTGGCATGGTTGTTGGTGCTAGATGGGCTGATCTGAATATTTCAGAAACTGCTGATCTACTAGGATTTTCCCACATCTTATGAGACAATATCCAGTGAGGGCAGTTCTCTGGGTGAAAATGCCTTTTTGATACCGGACATCTGAGGAGAATGGCCAGACTGGTTCGAGTTGATAGAAAGGCAAGAATAACTCAAGTAGAGTATCTCTGAATGCACAATAAGTCGAACCTTGAAGCAGGTGGGCTACAGCAGGAGAAGCTCACACCAGGTGCTGCTCCTGTCAGCTAAAAACAGGCAACTGAGGCTACAATTTGCACAGGCTCACCAAAATTGGACAATAACTTTGCCTGGTCTGACAAGTCTCAATGTTCAGATAGAGTCAGAATTTGGCATAAGCAACATGAAAGCATGGACCCATCCTGCCTTGTATCAACAGTTCAGGCTTGTAGTGTAATGGTGTGGGGGATATTTTGTTGGCACACTTTGGGCCCCTTAATACAAATTGAGCCCAAATTAAATGCCGTAGCCTACCTGAATAATGTTGCTGACCATGTCCATGGCTTTATGTCCACAGTGTACCATCTTCTACATGCCATATCACAAAGCTCAACTCATCTCATACTGGTTTCTTAATCATGACAATGAGTTCACTGTACTCAAATGGCCTTTATTGTTACCAGATGGCAATCCATTTAGAACATTGGGATGTGGTGGAACGGCACCTATAATGGACTGGAACCCAGTTTAGGCTTGGTTCTGGCCTAGTTGCGCTAAGGTATGGAGCGTGAGTGAGTGGGTTGTTGCCCTTGTGTTTAATTTACTTGCTTTCTTCATCATTGTACATATGCACACAACAAAATCTTTGTCTTCGCAAAACTCAACTAACCAAGTCAGCCCAGGTCAGCCAGGGTCAGCGCCCCTGAAACAGGGACGTTTAAGGACCTTACTCAAAAGCCAATCAGTGTGAAGCTGGAATTTAATCCCTTAGCCACTTGATCCATAGCCCAGACCCCCCTAACCACTTAGCCACCACTGTCTCATTATTGTTTGACTTTTTTACATTGGGAGACTCCAATGTAAATCAAAGGAATATTTTGACTACCAGTGGAGATGTGGGTCAGTTCTTTTAAAGTGTAGCTTTTTACTACGCTTAGTACAATCCATGGTTTTGCTTGTTCTGTTCCGTACCTCAAAACATAGAAAATCTGGTGTGTTCTCCTCAACTAGGAAACTTGATTCCCTTTTTAATAGTAGAAATCCACTTGTATTTCTTTGTTGTTGTATGAATGCTTGTCCTGCGGACTTAAGTAATGGCTCTCTTTGCACAAGAGTGTCCACTCAATAAAACACGTATCATGTACTGATTGGATTTGAATTGATCTGCTTGTTTGAGATATGGTTCCTCGTTCAGCATCGCACCAAGACCTTTCTTTTGTTGAGTTAACAATGTGAGGTTATGGGCTTCATCTGCTGCACCTCTTCATTATGTACAAATGTCTTTGGTAGCCTTAGATCAGGGCCGTCACCAGAGCGAGTGTGATGTTGAGAACATCCGAAATGCCGGTCGCCTGAAAGGAGATCCTGACAATTGGCCATTGTAAAAGGTTTCCCTTCAGTAAATTGGGTTTTTTATTTTTTCTTAGACATTGTTTCTTTGTTTTCTTTCATACCATTTTTGCTTATGTTATTTGTTAATTTATTTCATTTCTGAAGAGACTCCTCAAACCCAGTGTTCCTGGGCTCTCTACTGAGATAGATCCACAGGAGAAATATTTGTATATATCCAGCCTCGTTCTGAGAGATGATGGCAAATCGAGAGCAAGCAGCTTGTTTTGTAGAGAATGGAGGGCTGTCCAGACAAGCTTTTTAATTGACTTCAATTTACCATCAAGGTGCATCATGCCAGAAAAACGTCTAGACCAATTTTAACAGCACAAATGAGAGAAGAGGGGCATATAGAGGGTAATTAACTTTCAGTCTGACTGTATGTGCACACAGATAGAGTGGGCTGTAGTTATTTTCTTTATTTATTTTTCATTTTATCATATTGCATTCAGCTTGCTCTTGGATATGGGGTTTGGAGTACATGCTTGCTAAATTGGCCGTATGAAGGGAACTCATTTGGTGTATATGTAGTTTGTTGTGGACTCTTAATTTGGAATAAACTGGATAAAAGACTTTATCAGCATTACAGAAGCCGGTAGAAATGCTGTACTTGGAACTTAAACGTGCTTTAAAGTAATACCCCTGTACTTTTTTAGAACTTAATCTCCGTCTACAGCGTCAGTACTATATGAGTAGTCTCAAACAATAAAGTACCACTGTATTGAGGGAAAGAAAATGGGACCCAAATAGCAAATGAACGTTGCCAATAAACATTTAAACTCATGTTCAGTTTCCGAAGAAAGTGGTTTCTTGGCTGGTACTGGTCTAAAAAGACCATTCCTGAACAAGCTTCTTGTTCAGACTGCAGATGAGTCACTTGGCAACCTGATGACGTTGCCAGATGCTGCTATCCCTGAAGTGTAAGGGGAGGTCAACCTAAATACTTGACACTGTAGCCTATAGAAGCTGTAATATATATATAATAATATAATATATATATATATATATATATGCTACATACAAATGTCCTGTATTTTCTGGTTGTGTTCTAATGAAGAGATTGAGAAATAATTATATATGTCAGTTATACCATTGCTAAAACAGTGGTATCAAATATCTAATAGTGACCTAAGACTTTTGCACAATATTGTATTGTACAACTCAACTGCAAGTCATTCCTCAAAAGGGAATCTTCTGAATGCTGTAAATCTTTAATATATAACACAAAACATCATCAGATTTTGACACAAGTCCTAAAAGTAGATATATACAGTAGAACCCAATTCGACAAAATATTATACTTGGTCATTTATGTACTTATTCAGGAAAATACAGAAATACTGTGATCTGCAAACGTATGTGACTGTGGTAGCCTAGCGGTTAAGGTACTGGACTCTGGCCCAGAAGGTCCAGGGTTCAAATCCCACCTCTGCCAAGCTGCCACTGTTGGGTCCTTGAGCAAGACCCTTAACCCACAATTGCTTGGATTGTAAGATTGTACCAACTGTAAGTCGCTCTGGATAAGGGCGTCTGCTAAATGCTGTAAATGTAAATGTTTTCAATCATGGGATGGCAATCAGGTGTGAGTGGATGCACTGTTGTATTTAATGATAAGGAACCTATCACAGTCTGCTCTTCACAGTGCAGGTTTGTGGAAGTGTGTCATCTCATGAACGATTTATTTTTTTGAGACTGAAAAGCTTATGAAACCATTTCTAAAGAGTTTGGACACCAATCCACAGTCAGGAAGACTGTGTGCAAATGGAGGAATTTCACTCCCCAGGAGTGGTTGACCAACAGAGATACAGAGGATCCCTGGGTAACTTCTAAGCAACTAAAGCTCACTCTCACACTGGGTTAATGTTAATGTTACCTGAAGTGACCAGATCATGTGAGAAAATCCACCAACATAACAAAGTTATCACATTCACCTCCTGCTCCTGCGTACCTGGTTCGATGTTGACCTCGGACGCCACCCATGTGGAGTTTGCGTGGTCTCCCTGTGTTCGCATGGGTTTACTCCGGGTGCTCTGGTTTCCTCCCACGTTCCAAATGCATTAGGTTAACTGATTACGCTAAACTGGCCCTGGCTGAGCATGTGTGACTTACTGAGATGTGCGACACTGTGACCTTGTTTTTGCCGCTAAACAGCTATTGGTGCTGAAAGTGACGCTAAATAAAATAAACAAAAACAAACTATTCTATACGGAGGAATGGGACAACATATGTAATTTCCTTTTTTTTTGTTTTGTTTTGTTTTGTTTTTTTAATAAATAAATTACATATATATTTGTCTGATTTGTTTAATTGGGTTCGCTCCATCTACTTTGAGGACTCGTGTGCAAATGATTTTTTGGGGCATATTTATGCAGAAATATCGAAAATACTAGAGGGTTCACAAACGCGTGCCCTAAATCCATGAGTCCATACCCAGGATAGATTCTGGACTGTCTTGTGGGCGACCGTCCAAATTATGGATCAGCTGTACACGGTGTTTTTGCAAAATGGCAGATAATAAGTACATCCCTTTATCATTCTTCATAATTAATGCATTATTTTTGCATTATTAGTGCATCATTACTTTTGCTTGCCATGCATTTAAATGCTTCCCTCGCTCCATTTATTGAGAAGGCGTTCTGTTTTACGCCACTTCACACGAGCTGACTTCATCATTTTCAGGTGATTTGCAGATCAGATTCCAGGACTGTACTCGTTTAGAGATGCGTTTTCACATTTCGCTCATTTAATAGCCAGCTTTATCCAGAGTGCCTTGCATTTGAGCAGAGCTTTCAACTCTTGTTGGTTAGTAGGACAGGGACTTAACCAGCACTTGCTCGGTAACCAGGTCCAAACGTTCACACTCAGGCATTTATTGTCTTTATCTATATGTTTAAATCCACCCCACTACCACCAACTTGTGTCTCTCTATGTCTTTGTCCTTATATCCTGATTTTACCTCTGATTATCTTTTATTCTCTCTCTCCCAGGCTCTCGTATTGCTGCTCTGGCTGAGGCTTAATTAGCTGTTGCTTGTTAACAGGCTGAGAGAGTTTAGTGCATAAACAGGGCTGAGAGGATGAATGCACTCAGAGACGAGTGTGCAGATAAGAGAAATCTCACCGCTTCTCTCTATAAATAAACTATCAGCAAACGCCCGTTTGGAGTGGCCTATCTCCTCACCGGTGATAAGGCATGCTTCCAGAATGTGTTTACGTGCCTGTGTTCGGAGTGCACATTAAAGCGGGAGCAGATTTGGATTTGAAGTGCGTTTGTATGCATGTGTGTCTGTCTGTTGATCTGTCGTGCTGGTTGTGTGTCTGTATCTGTGTCTGTGTGTGTCTGTGAGTGCGTCTCGCGCGCACATCCCGACACAGACAAGTTTGTTAGGCTTGCTTATTATCTGTCATGTCCTGTGCAGTTTATATGGCTGCACATCATTTGCATGTGAATGTGTATCAGTATACATCTGCTTTATAGAATATGCATCAGGCCGCTATTGAACGCTGACGGGCGCTGACATTTCTGTCAAGCCGAAATTGAAACATTTTTGTTGAACGTCTCTGCTCAACCTTTGCGCGATTGACTCGGGACGTTTGGTCTCCAAGCCCGATTTTTGGATTATAATATCAGCGTGGCAGCTTATGACATTGTATTGATTTTGTGTATGTGTGTAATTGTTGTACAGGTTTATGCAGTACCTCGGTTCTCGACGTTAATTCGTTCTAGAAGGCTTGTCGAGAACCGAAAACAATGAGTACCAAGCACATTTTTCCCACAAGGTATAATGTAAATTAATCTGTTCCAGACCCCCAGAAAATCCACTGTATAAGGCATTTGTATTGTACAGGTGCTCCTTGATTTATGATGAGGATATGTTCAACAAATCCATCATAAGTTAAATGTAACACAAACTGAGGAGTTTAATGAGTGTTTGGTAGAGCAGTCTATAATGTATAATAGCGGAAATATGGAAAGGATATTATGATAAGTAATGACAAGTAAATTAATGTTTAAAACACTTACATTAACTTACAGTTGGCCAAAATCATTAACAACAAGCTTAATTTTTAATAAAGTGTTGAAAAAAAAAAAAGTGAAAAAGTTTCCAAAAAGTTCTATTTTGGTTTCATCTGACCACATGATATTCTCCCAATCCTCTTCTGGATCATCCATATGCTCTCTTGGCAAACTTCAGATGGGCCTGGACATGTACTGGCTTAAAGCAGGGGGACATGCCTGGCGCTGCAGGATCTGAGTCCCTCTCGGCGTAGTGGTGTTACTGATGGTAGCCTTTGTTACTTTGGTCCCAGCTCTCTGTAGGTCATTCATCAGGTCCCTCCGTGTAGTATTCTGGGATTTTTGCTCACCGTTTCTCATGATCATTTTTTTGACCCCACGGGATGAGATCTTGCGTGGAGCCGCCAGATCGAGGGAGATTATAAATGGTCTTGTATGTCTTCCATTTTCTTACAGTTTCTCCCACAGTTGATTTATTTACACCAACCTGCTTGCCTATTTTAGATTCACTCTTCCCAGTCTGCTGCAGGTCTACATTTTCTTCCTGGTGTCCTTCGACAGCTCTTTGGTCTTGGCCATGGTTGAGTTTGGAGTCTGACTGTTTTTTGAGGCTGTGGACAGGTGTCTTTTTAATACAGATAACGAGGGTCAAACAGGTGCCCATTAATACAGGTAACTAGTTGGAGGACAGAAGAGCTTCTTAAAGAAGAAGTTACAGGTCTGTGAGAGGCCAGAAATCAAAATCAGAAATCAAATACTTATTTTCCACCATGATTTACAATTACATTCTTTTAAAAATCCTACAATGTGATTTCCTGGATTTTCATTTTGTCTCTCATAGTAAGAAGTGTACCTATGATGAAAAATTACAGACCTCTCTCATTTTTCTAAGTAGGAGAACTTGCACAATCAGTGGCTGACGAAATACTTTTTTGCCCCACTGTATAAACTAATCTTTTTAGGACCCATGAGACTTATTTGCTGTAAGAATACAGTACTGTAGAAGGAAATCTAAAGAAAAATATGATAAAAAATAGAGGAGATTTTCTCTTAGAGCTATTGTGAACCTGCATCAATGTGTATTGAATTATGACTCATGAATCGTGAATCGAGTTTTATCTGAAAAGAGTCTTGCGGCTTGACTCGTACAAGTACCGAGCAAACGACGAGAACCGAAACAAATTTTCCTAATCAAAATAAGCTGAGAACCAAGGTACCACAGATGTTGTGGCCATAAACAGCCACGAGCCATGAGCAGAGATCTTCTCATTAGCCCACGTTTGGAATAGAGGCTGTTCTAACTCGGTTGATGTGGTTAGAGACCTTTTTGTGCAAGTTCCTCCTGTTGGTGTCTATGACTTTCCACTACTTATTTGTAACAATTTGTTAATGGCGTTCGTAAATATTTGTGCGTGTCCTATTGTAAGTAGTACTCCTTTGTTTGTCCCCCCACAATCTGTGTATTCTCTGTAACCTGTAACTATATAAACTGAATAACCTTCACTCATTCAGTATCTGTTCCATCTGGCTGATCTTCTGTGTTTGTAGTACTGTCTATCAATGCATTTTTGGTTAAGTAGTCGGCCAAAGGCCATAGTGTGAAGGAAGTAGCTAAATTTGCAGATGTATCGAAGCGTACAGGCAAAAATCCCAGTCTACAGCAAATTCTCATCAGAATTTGTGGAATTATTTCATGTTATTAGCTACGTTTCAGTCACAGATGCTTAACTTTTTGTCCGGTGAATATACGTTTACTTTTTGTTAGCACGAGTCTATTGTGTCTACAGACATTTATTCTCAGCCTGCTATGATTGTTTTCATAGCAATATTGACACATCCACCCAATACCAGGGTGCAGAAGATTGAATGCTGCAAAATTAAGAAAAAAATTAATACATTATTTATGGGAAAAATTTGGGGTAAGATATGGGTGTGTACCCTACAGCGTATAAGTGGAAATGCAGAGGTGTATCCTCCTTTCTCTGTGCTATATATTTCATTGACAAATAGTAAATATTTGAGTATTTGTGAAAGCAAAAATCGTTCATTCTCACGCTTGATTAGACGCCGCATCCCTTTGAATGCTTGTGTTTCCATGACAACGTAATTGAAAATTGTTACATCTCAACAATTGTTTTTTTTCCCCTTACTTTCCACCTCTCTCTCTTTCTCCCCCTACATTTCTTGCCTCTTATCCCCTTTTTGCATACACCACCATCCTCCTGTCTGTGTCTCTCTCCCTCACACACTCGCTGTCTGCAGTTTAAGAGTTCATGCCGAGCCTTATGGGATTCATCATTGCATATTTACTGTGCTGCGGTGTGATATAGCTGTGAGCCTTTTTTCTGTGGGCTCACCATTGATCTATCGCGTATGTTCGCTCCCGAGGTTACCGGACGCACTCCCATTTCCATAAGGGCCCCTGGCAAGGTTTCTCTCCAGCGTTGATTGGCCCTGTCCTAGGGAGCCTCGCCTCATCTACCCTCATTGATCACTTTGTTTTTCCCCAAGACAGTGTTACGCCAAGTTTATATCAAACACCACACATCCCCCCGCCAGACCTGTGCTACGAATAAAGAGTTGGAAAGGCGTGCAGGTGGAGGCTGAGTGCAAACTTTGCTGACGAAATCTTACTGGTCTTTTCTGCTTGGCCTTACAGTTACACTTGGCTCACTCAGTATGTTATACCATATGATATGGATTTATCGATATACAGTTTTACCGTCAGGATGCTCTTTTCCGAGTGCTGTAGGAGTCGCCAGGTGTCAGTGTTTTATCTATATGTTTACTCTACCAGTATATAAGTTGACCAACCAGTACATCAATTGATATTGAGATCAATTTCTTCATTAAAATACATTGCTGATTGATTAAATCTGATTGAAAGGTAATCCCTGGTCTAAATCAACACTTGGGACTGTGGTAGCCTTGTGGTTAAGGTACTGGACTGTGGACCAGAAGGTCCAGGGTTCAAATACCACCTCTTCCAAGCTTCCACTGTTGGGTTCCTTGAGCAAGGCCCTTAACCCTCAGTTGCTTGGATTGTAAGATTGTATCAATTGTGTTATAAGGGCATCTGCCAAATAACATAAAAGCAGTTGAATGTATCCATGATATCATGTGTAAATGATGGTGTAGACGAGACCTGTATTTACACGTTCCGATTGTCCTGCTACATAAAATAAAAAATGGAAGTTTTTAATACACAAAACAACATCCTAGACCAAATACTAAAACTACCTAGAAAAAAGTATGACACAAATTTAGGTTAGATCCCAGAACATTGTGGCCTCTCAGGAAATGAAAAAGCAGGTAGACTCGTCATAGTAACCCAACCACACGGCAGTAAGAACACAACCTCCTTCCATCAGCGATAAAACCTCTATTCATGACTTTTATAAAGAACAAATGGCAACATTAATGGAACCGGCAAAGAAAGAACAAACTGAAGGAGATATGCCACACCATAGACAGCCCAACCAAAACATACCTCCATGCCAGATTAGACCAAACTACCCTTTCTAGATGTCGCATCGGACAATCTAAAATCCCAGAAGTTGAATCTGTTCATCTGGACATAGATGTTGTCGGAGAAACGTTTCGTCACTCATGAAGAAGTCACTTAGATGAGTGACGAAATGTTTCTCCGACAAAATATATGTTCAGATGAACAGATTCAACTTCTGGGATTTTCTTACCTGGATTATTGAGCATGCATCAAGACATATTACTCAGGTGGCTTTGTTTAATTCTTACATATAGCATCTAGGCTGCTCAAGGAGGTTAGGTCTCTTTTGAGTCTTGGTCGACCCAAAGTTTCTTCATAATAACATTTAGGGAGTTTTATTCATTTAGGCATGTGGGCCTAGATATTTGTTAAGCTGCTTTGAGACAATGCTCTGTTGTAAAAAGCACTATAGCAGTAAATTTGACTTGACTCGACCATCAGCACTTTAAGTAGAACACTCAATGGTGCGATCTTCCAACCTTCGGTATGCCAATCGCCATAAAAGCCAAAGGAAGAAGAAGTAGGGTGTGACCATAAGCATATTATGTATATTATATTATATTATTTTATTATTTATATTATTATAATATGTATATTATCAGTCTACAGGTGCAATTTCAGACAGTCCCTCAGTCTCAGTGCTGCTGTCCCAGTGATAAGACGTGCTGAAACTGTGTCACGTCTTTATATTTCAGTTATTTCAGGTATTTATTGGTGTATTATTATTGTGTTGCATTCCTTTGCTTTATTCATACTTTTAGTAATTAATTACATACAAATATAGGTACAACTAATCAGTCGTTTGGGCGTCGGGAATGGATTATTCCTATTGCCATTGCTTCTTATGATGAAATTTGATTCAGACTCAGAACAGATTTGTTTTGTTTGAATGGCCTTCTGGAACCAATTAAGTTCGAATTCCATACACCTGAAACCAAATAGGAAAGTCCCTCTCACAGCACAGCAAGATGTGCTGTTACAGTGCTGGGGTGATCACTCCCAGCCTCCCCTCCCTCAGACACAGCCAATCAAACGTCTGTGTGATGGTCAACCCGTCTGGAAGATTCCCATGGAACTGGAAACCAGGTGTTCATGGTGGTGGCTATTTTTCAGAATAAACCTTTGGTCACTTTTTATTGGCACATTTTGTCTTTATCAACTTTTAAAACATGACCAGACATAAAACACTGCTGTATTATCTTTGTGTTTTTTGTTAAATTGTTTGATTGGGATTCAATTAACCCATCGATTGGGTTAATTAAAAGCGCTATATTTCTGATACTCTGCTAGTTATCTCTGTGTTGTCAGTGTGCAGATCCAGCAGTCCCCTCCTCCATCTGATCATCCACTGCGTTGATCTCCCCCTTTCTCACACTGCCTCTCTCTCTCTCTCTCTCTCTCTCTCTCTCTCTCTCTCACACACACTCATTCTCATCTCCTGATGTCAGTGAAGTGCTTCCACTCCGACTGGACAGACAGGCTGCAGATGTCTTAAACCCGACCAGAAATCCTGCCTTGTTTTCTTGGCTCTGTGAGCTTACGGAGAAGAGCATGCTGCTCTAGTAGCTATTTTGTTCTGCTAAATTTGGAGGATATGAAGGAATCGAGAGCCGCCCCTGCCCTCCAGCACAAAAGAACCCACAACCCCTGAGTCTTCTTGCACTCTCACACATGGTCTTTCTCTCACTCCCTCTCTCCCACT
>JAJAGP010000313.1:242500-486654 GCA_025084515.1 Ancistrus triradiatus
TAGTACTGCCATCACATTCTTCCCTCTGTCTGAATGGAGCTTATCAAAATACACTGACTGTATTCTATACAAATATCTTTTCGGAGAATGATCTACTAACAGTGCTTAGATTTTCGTCATACATTAAGAGAAATATCAAACTTCTTGTTAATTAGACATCTAAATGTCATGATTCATGGACACTTCCTAAAAAGTGCTTGAGTATTTCTTTAAGACAGACCTATACATGGACAAAGATCTACTTAAAGCTATATAGTGAATGTAATGCAGAGGATATGGTTTTTCTATACTAACAGAGATTTATTCTTGGAGGGTATTTGTTGAAGCATTACCAGTGAAGCAAACAAACCACATAATGGATTATGGAGCTGAAGTTTTGCTGTGTCATTGAGAGCTGATGGTACCTGTAGAATCACTTAGAGTTGTGATCAAATATCTATGACCAAAATGCCGTATCTCAGGAAGAAAAGGACCATGGAGTTCCAAGAAAGCAAGAAACATCTGGAAATGGCTTGTGATGAAAGAGAGACAGATCGCTCTCATATTTTACACATATCACTGAACTCTGCAACTTCAGTTGAACATCAAATATTGCTTACCCAGTCGCACCATCACTACGGTTCAGATGTTACTTTTTTCTTCTTGGCCCACTCTTTTTCCTTATTATTTTAGCTTCCTTGGTTTTATTGGCCATCCTTTCTTACACGGCTTGCTTTTAAGTCTTGCTCAAATGCTGTAGAGGATTATGGCTCCTTCTCAAACTATGTTCTAACATTTGTGGTCGAGATTCTTTCTGTCTCTTGGTGGAACTTGGAAAAATTGATCACTGCAATACACATTAGGTATCGTAGCACACCGAAATCATTCGCACTCATGTTCCCGTCGTCGGGGGTTCCTGCTACTATTCTTATGTGTCATGAGTGTCCAACCCATAAACAAGGCAATAGCAATGGACAGATGGTAAAAGTCAGATTATCAGCAGCTGTTGACCTCTGCTGTTCACAGTTACGATGCTGAAGAAAATGCGTTTTTGAAAGTATTTACAGCTACATTTGCGAAATGATGAACACTGGGATTTGCATTTGAGCTGAGTCGCTGCTGTCACCCATGGGGAAAAAAATGCAAAATGGACACCCAGTGCTTTAGGCACACGTTCAAGAGAATTGAATGCTGGATCTATCTATGACATGCAGTAGATTTGTTGTTTTAGCAATGGTGTAATGACCATATATAATTATTTCTCAGTCTCTTTGTGAGAATACAACCAGTAAATACAGGAATTTGTATTCTGAAGAAAATCAGGAAAAAATGGTGTCTATAGGCTACAGTGGCAAGTATTTAGTGTGACCTCCCCTTACACTTGAGCAATAGCAGCATCTGGAAACTTCATCAGGATGCCAAGATGACCCTTCTACAGTCTGAAGAAGCTTGATCAAGAATGGTCTTTTTGGAAGCGTAGCAGCCAAGAAACCACGGGGGAACGGGGTGAAACGTCTCAGATACGATAGCTCACAAAGATTGGAATGAAGATCAGTGGAACAAGGACAAACATGGAGTGACGAATCCAGGTTCTTTGGGGGGTCCAATCGTCTTTTTTGCTAAAACAACAAATCTAAAGGTGGTTTAAGACTTTTGCACAGTACTGTACATTCTGAAGATTTGCTTGCTAAAGACTTGTTTTGCTATATTTGTAGGTATGTACAGTGGCTAAGGTACTGGAATATTGGCCAGAAGGTTGAGGGCACAAGTCGTTGCTGTGCCAAAGCTGCCATTGTTGAGTCCTTGAGCATGGCCCTTCACCTTCAGTAGCTTGAACTGGTATCTTGTAACCCATAAGTTGCTCTGGATAGGAGATAAATGCTGTAAAGGTAAATGTAGATTATGTAGGGGCAGTGGGTTGTTTCTGGCAGGGTTTTGTGGGTTGTCTCTGGATGTAGCATGCCCTTGCCTTTGCTGGCAGTGAAGGAAATGGCCAATATTATTCTCATTCATGGTAGCATTTGCTCACGTAGTGTATTTGATAGACATTTAATGATATTTGAAAAGTGGGTGAGTGATGGCTGGACATTGAATGCTATTTATGTTTTTCCTCTACTTTAAACTACTGTCACCTGGAGATCTTGAGCCATCCATGCTTGGGACTCCATGAATACATGGGTGTTAAGGTTAGGGATGGTGTGGATTGATTTGCTGTGTCTTGTGATGACTAAAGTGACACTGGCCGAACACAGGTGCCTGGTGTTTCATGTGTCTCGGAGGAAGCATGTGCCAGCCCTCACCCTCTCAAATTGTTAACTTTTTTGTGATAAGGGAGTCTCTGCTAGTGGTAGTGGTATTATATGGTCGTAGTGCTCAGCTCTACTGGAATGGTCTCTTTCTCTGAGGTACCTTACACATGAGTTATACGTAAACACAGTCTAACGACACGTTGCAAGAAGGCTCTGTGTGTGTGTTGTTACCTAGTCCACCTCGGCTATTTTTATCACCTCGGTTCTCCACGTGAGTCAGCAAGCTACACTAAGTCCTAGCCATATCCCCTGCTCCCGTCCTTTTACGATGCCATTTTTTAAAACTATGTTTTAGTTATGTACCTGCGGTAAAACATATTTAATTTTTAAGCCCGGGAAACCGACACTGAAAAGAGATGAACTGTTTTATGTGCCATTTTAAGGTTTTATGTGCTGTGAATTATGGCGCGCCCAGTGAAATATTGGTTAGAGAAGCAAGATGGTGGAGAGAAAAAAGGTCTTGGCATCTGTGGCTCGTAGCTTTGAGTGGTGGGATGCCACAGTGGAGAGGCATATGAGCTCAGTGAGGTGTGGGGTCATGCCCTACTGTTGCTCTCTGACGGAAACGCTGAGTAGGGAGAAACACACACCTGCCGTCAAATGTGAGGGTGTGTGAAAGAACGATACAGTGCATGAAGATGATGCTGATCAGAATAGCCCTGATTCCAGGGATTGTGTGTTTGTGGGTGCTGGTGTGTTGGGAGTTTTTTTTATTTATTAGTGTGTTAAAACATTTTCAGGTATCTGATTAAATATATTCACTCTAAATGACTACTTTTAGTCTATGTTTCTGTTTTTCTCTTATTAAGATGGCATTATAGTCAATGAAATTTTGTTTTTTTGGACATATACATTTACTCAGTTTAGGAATTTGAAAAGTACAGCTATGTATTAGTAGTACGTGCCGTGCATTATTTTTTTAAACACATTTAGGAATACAACTTATGACTTGCCATGTCACTTGAAATCAGTCCTTATTTATTCTCTACAGTGTTAACATTGTTACACTGTCACATACTTAGATTGTATGTTTTCAAATGGTTAAAATTATTATTTTTTTGTTTTGTCCTTGATCCTACTTTTTCGTCCTGTTACCTTCGTTGTGTTACATTTCACCAGCAACCTGTTTTGTTTGCAATTTCATTAATTAGCAAAATAGCCCCACTTTGAATGTAACATAATTTTCAAGCCTGTACAAAGTCCTTAAAATGTTGTTTCTGTTTCATTGGGATTTCATTAACAATAAAAAAAAAGTAAATAATTTTGCCTTTATCACAGACTTAATCGTTGCACTATCTCTGATGGTTCGTTGGTAAGAGTCTGCTGGTGGTAGTTTAGTTTTTCGGTATATATTGTTACTGAAACAGCAATAACAAAAATGTGTATATATATAGAAAATATTGTAAAATGTTCTAGATGTTTTTAGATGTTCTAGATGTTGCTTTTATAAAAGTATGTGCATAAAATAAAAATGTGTGTATATATATTTTTTTATTTTATGCACATATATACCTACATACATTATATATATATAAATTAAAATCACTGAATAAAAACATCTAGAACATTTTACAAAAATTTTTACAGTATTCTTTGAAATACCTGTTCAAATTTTTTACATTCTTATTTTGTTTTTAGCTAATACTAGTCATAATTAGTTAGCTGATGTTTAGTTTTTGTTTTATTGTGCATTTTTGTACCTATATATATTCTATTTGTATTACATTATATTTATATATATATATATATATATATATTTTTTTTTTTCTTATTTATTTTATTATTTTATTCTAATTGGATCTGGATGGAAATGGTCAGTCCGAAGTTGCGCCTTTATTCTTCCTGTCCTTCAGGACCGGCTCAATTTCTGCTCTGTCTGCGCTGTGCTCCTGCTATTGGCCTTCATAGTCCACTATTCCTCTGGACGGGGTTGACATCCACTTTCATGCATGGCCTGTTATCTATCTATCTCTCTCGCCCTCTCTTTCTCTCTGTTCTCCATGGAACATTAAAAACATCTTGGTGAAGTCAGAATTCGTCTAATCCCCCCACCACCACCACCCAGATACCCATCCCCCTCCTCGCAACCTCTTACCCTATTCTCCCCCAGTTTTCTTTTCCCTCCTCCCTTTCTCTCACCAGCCCTGTCTCTTCAGGCTGTTCATATGTGATGCCACCTCCCCAGTGACTGAACGCTCTCTCTCTCTCTTTCTCTGTCTTTTTTCTCTCTCTCTTACTGTCTGTTGTTGGGCATGGATTCTTGATTTGGACTCATTTCTCATTGATGAAAACACTAGGGGGCACTGCTTGTCCTTTGTTCTGCTGTTTGCGTAAAGAAAAAGCTGATAGAAATGTGGCTGTGTGAACAGAGCAGGATTTCTTCAGTTATTCCACTTATTCGTCTAATTTATGTCGATGATGCTGCTGGACAGTTCATCTCTGTTTCTCATATATTTTCTTCCTTCTACGACTCATTCGGCGTCACCTCACTGCCCTTATTGTTCCTGCCGTCTGCTCTGCTATGGTGTGCCTCAGGAACGCTGGTCCTCTTCTCGCTTTTTGTAGTTCAAACACATCGCTTTCATTCTCACTCAGGTCAGAAACCACGCGTTATTAGCCATACGCACTCTCTTATCTCCGTCTGAAGGGTTCTTCATACAGTTGCGCAGTCCAAGTTTCAAAGTTTCGCCGTTTCTCAGAAGTTACCATCGCTGATGGAGCACTCCCGTCCGTCTCGTTCTTGTCCTTTTCCCTAACACAAATGAACGACGAGAAGGAACATCCTGTTTTTTTGGATGTGACAGTTCCAAACTATTGTTCAGAAGAATACTTTCTGATTTCTGTCCTACATCATGACGGAGCTCTCAAACCCGAGCGTCATCCAGCGCATTGTCTGAAGGTGTCAAACATGTCAAAGAACAAAGGAGATGGCGAAAATCGACACCGCTCTGAAATCCTGTGCTCGCCATTATCATAAAAAGAACAAAATGTAAATAAAGAAGGCAAAAAAACTCTTTCAAATGACAAGATAATCACTGCATTCAAACTTACCTTCAGCGCCACAAAACTGTCTTTCATGGCCCCCAAACTAAATAAATAAAATGTTTTTCTTTCAAATGTCCTCAGCCCAGGCGCGTAATGACTACACTCTGACAAATCGTTGACAGCAATTTAATAGTTAAAAAGATAATTCCGCTTTAAGGGCTTTTCGTGACTAAAGGTCACCACGGCTGTATTTAGTGGGCCGACTCATTTTTCTCGAGAATTCCAGACTTTGTCTCTTTGTGTTTGACTGACATGGGCTTTCTCTGTAATAATATCCTCAGTAATGAAGGATAATAATGGACATTGTGCTAATCAGAAAGTAAAAGATACTAATACACATCAGCTTGACAACCGTCAATAAACGGATTGCATGACTACTTTATTTTTTTTATTCCTTGAATGCTAATTATTACACTTCCTTTGTGTTCAGCTGCCTATATGTGTTTGTGAATGATATCAATTAGTCGGTCTGTGGTGAAATGATGGTAGGGTTTATCTTTTTTTTTTTAATCTCACTCCATAATTTATTTTGCATAGTAACATCTGTTGAACTTTTGTTAGCATTTTTAAGGGTAATATCATCCTGGTCCTGTCTGTGTTGAAGCTGTATTATTATAGAAGTACTATATTCGTAATATATATTTGTGTTTTTTAGTTGGGATGTAGGCCTGCCTACCTAGTTTTGTTGTTGTTGGGTCTTTCTTTCTTTGTTACTGAAAGTGTAATGGTAGTGTACTTTGTGTGGGCGAAATATATTACATGTACAGCATCAAATATGTAAGTGGGTCATAAAGATGCCAAATACAACGTGAAACAAATCAGAGCTTTTAGGGTCGTTGCAGCCCTGAGACCGATGCTCAGTATCCGATCAGCAAAGGTACATCCCTATCTTATATATGGAATACATAAGTTTTCATGCATGTCTGAATTATAGTTAAAATAAGCTGTATGTAACAGCAGCAAAATGCTGCGTAAACGTTATATATGTGCCTGGAAAGGGCTGGTCCCCAAACCAACCCATGCTCTATGTACACAAATTAAAATGAATTGTATATAGCAATGTATGGACTGATACTAGATTTTGCATCAGTTATTATCTATGTATGCAGTTTTCCTTCTTTGCAATGCAAGAATGCATGTGAATGGCATTTTATTTCATGTTCTAAACAAAAACTATCATTTTCCGCATATAGGTTCAGGTATGTTTTATAAGGACTTGTTTTTTTAGTATTGCAGTGCACAATTACATAGGAAGTTCCATAGGAACGTGTTTTACTGTTGCAGTTCTATGTAAGTTTCATTTTCTTAGGACTGTGTTCCACCACTTTTTGTGTGTGTGTGTGTGTGTGTGTGTGAGCCCGAGTGTGCAGTCATAATGGGTTTTTCTCTCTTCTCCTTGCCTCCTCTCACACTCTCCCCCTCTCCTCTGCGACTCCTGGTTAAAACGTTGCTGGTGGCTATGGGAAGTTAATTTCAGATTGTTATATATTTCCATTAATTTCGGAAGCCCGGTGCCCGGCTGCCTTTGAGAACAGGGCTATCAGAGGCTCATTTTTGGAGGGCTCAGGAGTTCTTTCCCCCTCGGCTGCAGAAACGGAGCATTAGAGACAGATAGCTGATAGGCAAGAGGGGATTGGTCACGTTCATTAGCTATTGGTTCCCCTCCATTTTTCCCTCGTTTCTGAGTTGAAGTTTTTTTTTTTCTTCTTTTTTTAATTTGACTCAAAGGATAGAGGGAGTGTTTCAGAAAGTTTACACAAAACGTCTGGACAGGGAGGAGGAGGACTGAGCCGATACTGACGTCCATAAGAAAATACACGCTCAAGTGCACTTTCTCTCACACACACACTAACACACACATTCTGTCAAAACCACCTCTCACAAACACCCACACATTCATGGTCACACACAGATAATAAACCATCACACACTCAACTGCCCACACTCACAAACTCGCACACAGACACACACCTGACCTGAGTATGCACTCCAGTCCAGACAAAGCAACTCCCTGAATGGTTTAGTGCAAGCGCTTCTATTCTGTTTTCATCTTGTCTCAACTTCTCCTGTTCGTTTTTAATCTTTCTCTTTTATCTTTTTGTATCTTATTTCTCATTTGTAAATTGTTTGTGTCTGGAATTTAGTGTTATGGCTTTACCCCTCATACACACACCACACACGTACATACACACAAGCATCTAAAAAAACGTGATGTCTGATCTCTGGCTTATACGGTGTGTTTATAGTTCGTTAGAGATAGACATTTAAAGCATATTCAAATTCTATTTAAAAAGGCATACTACGTTCATATAGACCTAGCCCACCCACTCACACATACAAATGCCACATAGTCTGTAAAACAATTACATTTAAATGTATGGACTCATATTTTACTGAAAGAAATATCTTTTTCAACATTGTTATATGGCCCCCGAGTTGCGCAGCCGTCTAACATGCTAGCACTGGGGTTCTAGTCCCGGCAGTGCCTTACAGCCAGGTTGAGCATCACATATTGGCACAGTGGGCTGTGTTTAAGGCAGAGGAGACCAGACGAGGGATCATCTCCCAGCGTTGGAACAGAGACCCCTGGCAGGCCTACGATGGACTGGCAACCCATCCAGGATATGTTTACACCTCTGTGTTCTCTGGAGGGATAGGCGCCAATCAAGTCAAGTCAAATTTATTTATATCGCGCTTTTGTCTCAAAGCAGCTTTACAAATATCTAGGACAACAGCAATAATTGAGCAAGCCTAGGGCGATGGTGGCAAGGCAAAACTCTTTATTTGTTATAAGGAAGAAGCTTGGGAGGATCAACACTCAAAAACACTCAAAAAAAGAATTAAAATAAGTTATCTGATTACTAAGTATAGTAATACCTTAAATGTAAAAATTAAAAGAGAGAACGTAGTTAAAGAAAATGTAGTAAATTAAATAGAATAATGTATAGATGTCAATAAATAGAAGAGATTTCAATATCATGGAGTATAATAAAATAGAGAATATAAAAGTACATATACAATATAAATACCTGGTGAAAAAGTGTCATTTGTAAAAAATAAAAAAACAATATATATATATATATATATATGTGTGTGTGTGTGTGTGTATATATATATATATATATATATATATATACATATATATATATATATATATATGTATATATATATATATATACATATATACACATATACATGTATATATGTGGTGGTGTGTGTATATATATATATTATATCTATGTGGTGTGTATATAAATATGTAATGGTGTGTTTGTGTATTATATATATACATATAGATATATATATACATATATATATATATATCTATAATGTATATATATATATATATCTATATACACATATACGTGTATGTGTGTTGTGTGTGTTGTGGTGTGTGTTTGTGTGTTTGGTGGTGTTATATATATACACACACACACACATACATACACACCATATATATATAATATATATATATATAAATATTGTGTAAATGTATGTTTGTTGTGTGTGTGTATTATATATATATATATATATATATAGTATATATATCTATATAAATATATATATATGTGTGTGTGTGTGTGTGTGTGTGTGTGTGTGTGTATGTATGTATGTATGTGTATATGTGTGTATAATATATATATATATATATATATATATATATATATATATATATACATTTGCTAATGTCATATAAGTGTTTAACACTTTTTCCAGCTATCTATTTATTTTTATTTATTTATGGTCTTAAATACCTGTGCACGTTTTGCGTTATATCTGTATATCTACACATTTTTGTATCTTTAAATTGAAGTATAACATTGATCCTGTGTTGTAGCATACTTCATGGACAGTGTATTTCCCTCCATGATATACTTTAGTACTTCTCTTGTAATTTTTAGTTACTGTATAAGTACTTGTAATTAAGTTCAATGCCAGGCAAAGTCAAAGATTACTTCTAAAAATATATTCACATAAATGTGGGCATAATTGATATAATATTACAATGATGTAAAAAAAAATACAAATGCAATACAATTTATGATTTTTCTCCTCTTATTCTCTTAGAGCCCATGCTGGTGTTTGGATAGGGTATATTCAGTGCTCGTCCCCAATACCTATCTCTAATGGCAGTACTCTACGTGGCTATATTCCTGTCAGACGATCACTCTGCTCGGTTAGTTTGTCTAAGTGTTGCGACTGCAAGAGGGGCTTTGCAGTAAACACCACAGGCGGCCTGACCCCAGCCTGTGTACGTGTCAGCCGTTGTATGAGTTACGACTGTCCTGTGTCTCTTTCTATCTGTCTTTCTCTCTCTCTTCCGTCTCTCTCTAAGCTGTGTGAGAGTCAGTGATCCAAAACCCTGTTAAAACAGGGTCAGCCCCATGTGTACACTTAAAGGGTGTCAGTTTAACCTGCTCTGAAATACTCCCGGCTATTATTATAGCTTATAAATCATTAGGAAACTTTAATTATATGAGAGTTTCGTGGAGGAAATGTGCAGGATGACACCTGGGAAGAGGAGTTTAATGGGCCAGCAAGTCCCAACGCGGACAGGGGAAAATATTGAGGTTAGCTTTCTATTTTACGGCACTGCCCGAAAAGTCAAGTGCCAGCACAAACGTGGGCCTCTCCGCTTGGACGCTCACACCGGAGCAGCGCTTGCATTCGGTGCTAAAGTAGCACTGTATCCTAACACCGCCCGCTCATCAGCTTTCAGAGGTGGCGAAAACATCATGTGGTGTTTTTTTTAGGGGAAAAAATCTTCCTTAATTAAGGCAGGACTCTTAATTAGCAGCCTGGCTGAAAGTTAGCTCCAGCAGAGGAACGCGTTTCTAATTGCAAATTAACGTTAGGTGTCATTCTTTTATTGCCGTGCACTGCTCATAAATGCGAAGGTGTGTAGAGGAATTATTTTATTTTAAAAAATATTTTCTCACACTGAGTGAGAGCAAAAGGGCAAATAATCAGTTAGAAGAGATGGTTTGCTCAACATTTTGATTTTGTATCTTTTTTTTTAATGTTGGATTAAGATCTCTTGATTTAGTACATAGTTAACCTGCTTATTGGCAATTAAGTTCAGTTTCCGTCCACTTGTTTGTGCTTTTTTAGGTATTTTCTGTGCAGTTGGAAAAGCCTTAAGCTGACAATTAGTGATCTGATTAAAGTTTAATTTGTTTACATTTGTAGGTGTGCTTTTTAAATGGTATATTATGGCTCACATTTGTTGACTATGTTTTGATCTATTTTCAATAGTTATGCAGTCTAATATTAGTCTAATACTTCTGCATTAAAACCTTTTTTGGCACAACACCCATAAGTCGTGACTCTGCCAAACTACTTCCCCCAAGCAATGCCAAATATTTGGCACAAATCACTAAAAAGGCCCAAACAGTTGTGCAGACTCTTCTGTTTATAGCCAAATCGAATCAACATAGTTTGCACCTAATCTAATAAATGCAGTGTATAGGCCTTATTGTATAGCACTTTATATCCATTTACCAAAAAAATGGTAGAAAAGAGGCTAGATGGATATTTGCAGAGAAAGATTCATAAAGCAGCATGACAGTGACCCAAAGCATACCTCAAAGCTACACCTACTTGAAGACCAAAGAAAATTGCTGTCATGAACGTTCCTCCACAGTCACCTTACCTAAACCCAATTGAGCATTTATGTTGATATGTGAAGACGGAGAAAGCCAAGCAATTCAGTAACATAAGATGTTCTTTGGAATATTATGAAATCATGCTGGGATAATGTGTATCAACAGATTATGCACAAATTATTGTAGTCTATTACAGTTGTGTATTGAATACCCTGTAGTATGTTAGAGAAACAATGTGAAAAAAGAAGTATTTTCACTAGTGCTCTCAGCTACAGGAGCTTTTATGACATCCCATTCTAAATCTATAGGCATTAATATGGAGTCGATCGCCCATTTGCAGGTATAGCAGCTTCTGCTCTTCTGGAAAGGCTTTCTATGAGAGTTTGTACTGTGTTTATGAGAGTTCATTTGTGTGGTCAGATACTGGTGTTGGATGAGAGGGCCTATTCTTGTTCATGGGATTGAGATCAGGCTCTGTGTGGACAGGTCAAGTTCTTCTACACCAAACTCAACCATTCATGCCATTTATGGACCTTGCTTTGTGCACTGTGGCACACTTACAGTGGATCAGAAAAGGGCTTTCCCCACACTGTTCCCACAAATTTGGAAGCATACGACTGGCCAAAATGATTTCCCATCACCTGTTAGGCCAATCCAACCACTGATGGACCAAAACAACCCCATAGCATGATACAGTTGACACAGTGGAGTCAGGCAGGTGACGTTACCCTGGCATTCACCAAACCCAGACTCGTCCATCAGGCTGACAGGTAGAGGAGCATGATTCATCACGTTTCCACTGCTCCGGAGTCTAGTGTTGGTATGCTTTACACAACTTTGTCCAACACTTGGCATTGTGCTTGGTGATACAAGACTTGCATGCAGCTGCTCTGCCATGGAAACATGCCATGAAGCTCCCGGGGCAGTTTTTGTGTTGATATTAATGCCAGGGGAAGTTTGGAATCCTGCAGTTATTGAGTAGGCAACGTTCTGGTGACTTTTATGTGCCATGTACCTCAGGAGCCTGCTCTGTCATTTTAGGTGGTCTGACACTTTGTAACTGAGTTAGTGTGGTTCCTAAACCTTTCCACTTTTCAATAATACACCACTGATTATGGAATATCTAGTAGGGAAGAAATTTCACAAACTGATTGGTACAAGTTCACTGGGTGAACTTGGCAAATCAATGTTTCTGTAGCCTGTTTGGATACGCTTTCCAGTCGAAACCCCCCTTCAGACAGCCAGTTATGTGTCAGCGTGATGTCCAACCTGACCGGAAGGCACAGCCAGGGCTCAAACTTGGGTCACAGTGACGGTGGTGGGCAAGCAGATGCACTGCCACTGCACCACTCATGCTCCACAAAGTCTATTTAGGGTTTAACCTTTTATGTAGGCTATAAACATAGCAAATAGGTTCAATAAAGTTCAAACTATGTACAATGTTTGATGTATTTATATACAATTTATATGTGTAACAAAATATATGTGGTGTGTCAACAGCAAGCAAGAACTGTTGAACTTTGAAGGCAGTACTTTTGACAAAAGTCAGGCATGTTGCTTAGAACAGCATCTTTATACATATTTTAATGAGTAGTGAGAATTATTTTAACTAAGTCATTAATTTTATTTATTGATGTTTCTTATGTATTAAGTCATCCCCCAACAAGCTAATTCATTTAACTTTTTTTAGCACCACTTCCTCAATATGACCGAATACTTCATTTTTCACTTACACACGCAATATCAAAACACTCCACCCAAAAACTCAAATAAAAAAAAATATGATTTTTTTTTCTCACACGCACTCTTATGAGGCACATAACAAAGCATTTTAGGGGATTGAAAATATATGTAAGATGCACTATACATAGACAAAAGTTTGTGGACATCCCTTCTAATTATTGAGCTCTGCAATTTCAGGAACACTCGGTTGAAACATATTCATAATATAAAGCATAAATTTCTGGATTCTCCATAGACAAGCGCGACTGTGGTAGCCTAGCGGGTAAGGTGCTGGACTATGGACCAAAAGATCCAGGGTTCAAATCCCACCTCTGCCAAGCTGCCACTCTAGGGTCCTTGAGTAAGACCCTTAACCCACAATTGCTCAGATTGTAAAACTATATCAATTATAAGTCGCTCTGAATAAGGGCGTCTGCTAAATGCTGTAAATGTACAAGCAGTGGCAGTAGAATGGGTTGTACTGATACCCCAGTGACTCTCAATATGACACATTTATAGGTTTCTGCTTCCAACAAGTCAGTACATCAACTATCTGCCCTGCTGTCCTTAAACAAAGTCCATAGAAAACTGGTTTGCCAACTTTGATTGAGAACTTGGCTGGCTTACACCAGAACCTTGACCTCTACTCCATCAGACACCTTGAAAATGCCCTGGAATGCCAAATGTGAGTCAAAATCTAGTGGAATGCCTTCTTAGAACACAACACAGATGCTGTTGTAGCGGCAAAGATGGGGGGAATGTACCATTAAATAGTAGATTTCTTCTTAAACATTTTTTGTGAAAGACTTTATAAGAAGTTGGTATGTTTGTTGTAATATCAGCAAGTGTGTTTACATGTCTACACAATTAATAATCTGATTATAGTCGGATTTCAGCAGTTTCATGAATACATGAATACAGCACTGATCTAGAAAACAGATGAAGGAATCCAATAAAGAGAGCTGTATTTTATACCAGTAATCTGATTTCTCATAGCATGTAGCATCTGATTTCTCATAGCATGTAATAGTTAACCAATTTTAGTCGATTTTCTCAGTATGCGCTCAAGCCTATTCTAAAGACTTGATCTTATTTGAGCTCTTTTTCCATTTATTGCGCCATTTTGTATTTTGCGGGATCTGGCAAACCCGGAATTAAACGCGCCACCGAATTAAAGGCAGTGAAACGGCTATTGAACACTTTGTGGAGACTCTGAAACACAGTTTATACTTAGAAAATTTTTAGAAAATTAGGAATTTCATTATTTAATATTCAAGTTTGAAGTTTACATCACACTAATTACTCTGTTCTGGATGTAATTTTGTTGGTGTCCATTAACTTTTGTCTACATATTGTAGTTAAAATAAATAAATAGTCAAATTAAGATTAGAATCAAACTACCTAAATGTATTAGTTATTGCCACCCAACTCTCCTTTCTCTTCACATTGTAGCTGGAACAATAATAATGCAGAAAGCCGTATTGTGTCAGTTCTACTTAGTACATATTTAACACCAACGCATGCATTGCTAGGTGGACATAAAGATTTCACACACACAAAGAGACCACACACACTGTATGTTGTGTACTCTCTCTTTCTCTTCATGGGTGGAAGCACTATAATAGATGAAGGGCGCAAAGTGACAGGGCCCAGCAGCAGGTCTTTATACTTTAAACCAGGGCCTCTGCCGCCATGTACCCAGTCCTGCTGTCTGCCTAAAACACACACACACACAAACAAACACACACAAGTGTATGTTGAAACTTTGACTTTTTAAGGGGTTGGTATGTTTGTTGTAATATCAGCAAGTGTGTTTACGTTTACACAGTTAATAATCTGATTATAGTTGGATTTCAGCAGTTTGAGAAATCGGATTATTCAAGTGTTCATGAATGCAGCATACGCCGATTTAGAAATCAGATTAAAAGATCCAATAAAGGGAGCTGGATTTTACACCAGTCATCTGATTTCTCATAGCATGTATACAAGTTATCCGATTTTAATCGATTTTTTCAGTATGTGCTCAAGCCTAACCAACATGGTTGCCAGGTTCACTTGTTCTAAAGACTTGGCCTTATTTGAGCTCTTTTTCCATCTACTGTGGCATTTTGTATTTTGTGGGATCTAAAAAACCCGGAATTAAACGCACCACCGAATTAAAGGCAGTGAAACGTCTATCGAACACTTTGTGGAGAGACTGAAACGCTGTTTATACACGAGAAAATTAGGAACTTCATTATTTAAAATTAAACTTTGAAATGTACGTCACAAATTATTGACTGGTTGCAATGTAGAAATCCGATTACTGCCTGATTCATATAAACCTGGAGTTTTCCCATTGTCTGATTACCGTATTTTCCGGGCTATAAAGCGCACCGGGTTATAAGGCGCGATATCAATGATCGACTGCTAACAGATCTATTTTCATACATAAAGTGCACCGGGTTATAAGGCGCATTAAATGAAACAAAACTCTTAAGTTCCGTCAGAAGCTCAGTTTGGTCTTTACCTGGCGCAGGGCGTCTTCTTGCTTCCTGCACTTCCGTACCATTGATTCGTTAATGTTGAATTCTCTCACAGCTGCTCTATGACCATGTTGTACTGTGTGACTGATAGCGTTGTGTTTGAAATCCGCTTCAAAAATAAATGAATGAATGCACACACCCTAATGCTGAAGCATATACTGTATTACTCCACTATGCTGCGCACTACGGTTGCCATAAGCTTCGTAACTTACCAAGGCCGTGCTAAAACATTTTGACAGATTTATGAGCGCCGTGTACCATCTACAATCGGTTGTAGGTCAGAAAGCACAACCAGAATTAATTCATACATTAGGCGCACCGCATTTTAAGGTGCACTGTCGATTTTTGAGAAAATTAAAGGATTTTAAGTGCGCCTTATGGTCCGAAAAATACGGTACTCAGGTCCATGTATACTCGTGGATCAGATTACTGACAAAATCAGATTTTCTGCAGTCATTGGATTACTAAGTGCGTGTACTCCACTTGGCATGGACTCCACATGTTTGTGCAAAATCTGATGATCCATGTTATCCCAGCATGATTTCCCAATATTCCAAGGAACATCTTGTGTCTGAATACTTGCCCTATAAATGCTTGATTGGGTTTAGGCCAGATGACAGTGTAGAAAAGTCGATGACAGTCAGCGCTTCTTGATCTTCTTTGGTCTTCAGGTAGATTTGATGTGTGTTTAGTGTGATTATCTCGCTGCACTTTATCTCTCCTTCTACACAAAGATCCAAACAAGCATTTTCACTAGTGGCCTCAGAATTTTGGCAACCCCTGTATGTTTGCCATGTGTGCAAGTGAATAAAAAGAATAAAAGTACACATTAGGGAAACGTACTTTTAGGGAAACGTTTCTCGTTTGACCCTTGATTTCTGGCTGACGCCCTTCATCCCCCAACTTTCAGTGATCTTATTCATATTTCCTTCTTTCCTCTGTTTTGGCGCGGGGCGGAGTGGAGCCGCGGCAGGCTCTTTCCTGGCACACGGCGACTTCTCCTCCTGCTTTTGTTTCCATTAGGTGTCGAACGCTCGCCGCTTGTGCTGTGTCAGTAAATATTTACCCGGCTTCCCTTTCCTCACCCTTCCCTTTCTGATGCGTCTGTGTTGGTGTGCACGTGGGTGAGGGGTGTCATCCTCATGCCTCGTTCCCGGTCCTGCCCCTCGGCAGCTAACCGATATCCTTCTCTTGTCCCTCCACCTACGCTTTTGACAAAAGCATCCTGTGTGCACGTGACGGCCTGCTGTGAGACAGGAAATAGACCAGGAAGTTGTTGCCTCCACTCCTTGACGTTCATTAATCACAACCTACCGCCGCTCCCCATTAAAATCCGCTACGGCGCTTCCAAATGCATGTGACCTTAACACCACAATTACATTATATAAACTCGCGTACAGGTTAGGCAGATCTCTCTTGCACACACTTTGGCTCCCCGGGGCCTCATAGCATCCTGGTGCTTAGTGCTTTCCTTCCTGTACTAAAGACAAAGAATGGCCGGGCCTCAAGTCCCTGGTCTTCAAAGCAGGGGAAAGTGCGAGTGTTGTCTCTTCCTGTGGAGGGTGTTGCAAACCTCAGGGCAGCTGTTGCTGTTTTTCCAGTCTATGCCGAGGGCCAAAGGGCAAATCTGAGGGTTGCTCTGTGCCCTTCAGTATCAGCGAAAGACTTTGGCACTCATCCTTCCAGCAGCAGAGCTGTAGTCGGGTCCAGAGGTCAGTTAGGTTTAGAGGGGTCACAGAGGTGCGCTTCTGCTTGATACCAAGCTTAAAAAATCAACAACGTATTGCCTATTGTGTTTGCCTTGTGCTTGGCTGATAACAGTGTTGTTCTTTCTTGCTTGTTTTTGCGTACTGTGTGGCGAAGCGATGTTGAGCTCTAAGTACACAACTCGCCATTTGCTCCCGTGTTAATCACTGTCGCTTTTTGTATAAAGGCTTTCGAAATCACTTGCCTAGCTGTACACCTAGTGACCCCGAGCATTCCCGTGTGCACCAGGCACATTCCTACACTTGGAATCTATTTGTAGCTAGAAACACCACGAGATACAATGTTCATAATCAGCGTAGCACGCGTGCTGTAATTTATACTGTAATCCCATAGCAGCAGCAGCAGGGCTCTCTCACAGCTGGTCATAATTACAAACGTCTATAAGCAGGACTAAAAATCTTGTGGGGGTAGTTAACGCGATTGTATCCAATAGTATTGAATGTCCATGTTTGCTCCGACTGTCATTTGCATGTTTTATTTACTTACCCATGACGGGAAAGCATGACTGCATCCTACATGCCATATTTGTATAAATTTGTGTCACAAATGTATTGTCACTTTCAAATGTGCTAGTATTTTTAGTTTTCTTTTTTTAAACTTTCTTGAACGCAACGATGTTGTTTTGTTGTCTCTTAATAGAACTTTTAACAAAACTATGCATTATTACTTTTGTATCTTCTTATTATAGCAAGCAAAAGTTGACCTAGTGACAATAGCTAACAGTGATATTTCAGTGATTTGATCGGTTTCACAATCCTGGCTTGTGGAAAAGAACACCTTAAAATGCACACCTACAAGTCACTTTATTAGGTACACCTGTTATACTGCACATTAATGCAAATATCTAATCTTCCTAGGGGTGGGCGATATGGTAAAAAATATTATCACATTAACTAAAGACATTTTCACAATACATGATATTTATGGCGATACGTGATCGCAGACAAAATGCATCAGTGGCAACAGATTCTTAAAAACTACTATACAAACATTATCCTATACTTAGTAAAGTGATTCTAAATGTGCTGCACGTTATCCAATTAAACAGTACATATTACACTCTTTATAATGACACATGCAGTTGGTCAGTGGTCTTTAAGCACTGATGATGTTCTTGTTATGCTCAGAGAAGCATATCGCGTATCTGTCACGCTAAAAAATTGACCACAATACGATAAAATATTGTCATATTGCCAACCCCTAAATCAGCTAGTCACATGGCAGCAACTCGGCGCATTTAGAATAGAGAAGGAAGGTGATTTAAGTGATTTTGAACGTGGCATGGGACTGTGGTAGCCTAGTGGTTAAGGTACTGGACTATGAACCAGAAGGTCCAGGGCTCAAATCCCACCTCTGCCAAGCTGCCACTGTTGGGTCCTTGAGCAAGGCCCTTAACCTACAACTGCTTGGATTGTAAGACTGTATCAGTTGTAAGTCACTCTGGATAAGATGTAATGTAAATGTAAAATGGCATGGCATGTTGGTGATAGACGTTGTTGGTTAAACTGCTGATCTTCTGGGATTTTCACACACACACACACACACACACACACACACACACACACACACACACACACACACACACACACACACATCTCTAGGGTTTACAGAGAATTGTCTGGGGAAGAAAAAGTGAGTGGTAGTCCTCTGGGTCAGAGGAGAATGGCCAGACTGGTTTGAGTTGATAGAAAGGCAGCAGTAACCCAAATAACCACTCGTCCACCGAGGTATGCAGAAGGTATGTTTGAACCGAGGTATGTTTGAACCTTGAAGCAGATGGGATACAACAACAGAAGACCACACCTGGCTGCAATTCACACATCCTTGCTAATAGTGGACAACAGAAGATTGGAAAATCCTTGACTGATCTGATGAGTCTCGATTTGTGCTGCGACTTCTGGATGGTCGGGTCAGAATTTGGCGTAAACATCATGAAAGCATGGATCCATCCTGCCTTGTATCAACAGCTCAGGCTGCTGGTGGTGTAATGGTGTAGGTAATATTTTCTCGGCACACTTCGTGCTCCTTTATTACCAACTGAGCATGGTTTAAACACTACAGTGTTGTTGCTGTTCATGTCGGTCTCTTTATAACCATAGTGTGTCATCTTCTGATGGCTACTTCCAGCAGGGTGACGCTTCTGTTGTCCAGTTTTGGTGAGCCAATGCGAATGTTCTTAGCTGTCAGGAGTAGCAACCGGTGTGGTCTTCTGCTGCTGTAGTTCATCTGCTTCAAGGTTCAAGGATGCTCTTCGTCTGTTACCTCGGTTGTAACAGATGGTTATTTGAGTTGCTGTTGCCTTTCTGTTGGTCACAAATAATCTCAAACTGGTTTCTTGAACATGACAATGAGTTCACTGTACTCAGATGACCTCCACAGTCACCAGATCTCAGTCTAATAGAGCACCTTTGAGATGTGGTGGAACAGGATCAATAAATGCTGGAAATAGGTACAAATGCCTGCAAATTGAATGAGATAATTAAGCTTGCGATGTGTAACTAGCATGACTACCAAGTGGTAACTGATTTTACATGGGTCTGGCCAGACCAGTTGAAATTCTATTTTGTTATATTCCATTGAAATTTCTTAAACACTCAAGTTCATTGTCATACTAACATTTTTCAGTACGTTTCCTATTGTAGCTATCTTGAGTTCTGTTCCAACACCAACCCTGCTTTCCTCCATAATAGCTAAAAGTGGAATAATTTCACCCGAAAATATGTCGGGCACAGAGCACTACAAGCTTTAAAAGGAAACACAATTCTTCTGTGTGTTTGCAAGAGCATATGTGGCGGTTGCTGCTCTCGCTAGCCGTAATTGGACAGTTAATCAATCAAATATTTAAGCTTCATTTTACCACGCGGCGGGGCGACCAGATTATGGCAGCAGTTTGGGTGCATTAGGCTGTGCTCAACAACGATGTGAACAGCATGGCTTCCTGAATCAGCCAGCGTCTAGATTCATGGCTGTGTGTAAGCACCCTGCGTCTTTGCGCCGCGGCTTATTTTTCTGGTAATTTTGCTGGTTAGTAGGCTCACTTTAAAAGCTCGCCTTATTTATTTATTTGCCGCTTCATTCCATCTGTGTTCATCCGGAGATGTGTCGAGCTTTTTCGTTCCCCCCCCTGCCCCCCAGAGACACCATTGTGGATTACCATTCAGTTCTCACCTAATTATCTGGTGACTTGTGCTGGCTTTGACACATAATTATCAAAGTCCTAAATAATTGTCTTATTGGCCATGTGTTTAGATCTTGGGGAAAGCCTTTGCCTTTGTTCTGGCCAAGGCTGAAATGGCAGAGCATTTATCTCGGCACAAGCGAGACGGCTCTGCACTTCTTTCTTCTTATTGTTGGACTCTCTTTCCTGTCTCCGTGGCTGTACGCACACATGTGTCACACTGCACGCTGTCAGCTGCACTAAGGCAAATGGCCAAATAGATAACATCTTGGTCAAGGAAAGTGATTTCAGAAAGTCAAGCAATTAGCTTGTTATTTAATTTGCGGCAGCTTAAAGTGCTAAATGACGTATAGTACAGTAGAGGTTATGATGGAGGTCAAGCGGAGAGATGATTGGTGAGGGGATTGGTGAAGCAAGCACGCCGACAGGTTTTGTCCTCTTCAGCTCTCGGATTTAGCTCATATCAGAAGAGCTCTTGACACATCCAGGGACATCTCACTCGCTTCAAATGGGTTTTCTACTGATGATGCAAGTCTTATACTGTATCTTCTAAAGAATTCTCTACAGCCATACATTTTTTCTACTCCTTTTTCTCTCAGAATTGATGTCCTTGCCAATTTCCACCCTATTATCGAGGTCTTCACCTTTTAGTGGAGGAGAGAGTGCTAAAGCTACAGTCACACTTGTTTTCCTCAGTGACATTTTGCAAGCAAAAATGCTATAATTTTACCAGAATTTTCCTTGATCCGTGGGTTTATGCAGTGGACTGCCTGCCTGTGTAAACAAACCTTTGGTGAACAATGGCATGATTTTGTGTTGTTGATCAATAGCACCTCCAGCATGAAGGAAAATCTGCCTTTAACATTGAGTGCGTTTACATGAACTTAATAATTCGATCATAGTCAGATTTCTGCAGTTTAAAAAAATCAGATTAAGAAATCTGATGAAGAGAGCTGGATTTTAACCCGAGTAATCGGATTACTTTTAGCAAGTATACCAGTTATCTGATTTCCTAACTCGACACAGTTGCCAGGTCTACCTATTCTAAAGATTTATCTTTATTTGGCCTCCTTTTTCCATTGACTGCAAAGAGTTTTCTTTATCGTGGAATCTGGCAACCCAGGTATTAAACGCGCCACTGAATTAAAGGAAGCGAAATGGCTCTTGAACACTTTGTGGAGCCTCTGAAACACAGGATATATTAGAGAAAATGAAGAATACACCAAAAAATTGGACCAATATTCAAGTCTCAATATGGTCTTGTTTTGCAATGAAACGTGAGCTAGTTTGTGCTGTGACTGGTTTTCTTGACAGTACGCCAGGGCATGAACTGCTTTCTCAATCATTGGTCATTACAGCTGAAGGAGAGCACCCACTGCTAATAAATGTTCTAAAAGATACTGTTGTTTAGCTAGTGTCGCTCTGAGTGACAGAAACTGAGGGAAACCGACCATTTTGCCACCTATATCGTTGAAGCAAAGCTGTCTTGGTTTCTTGAATTTGCAGTCCCAACAATGGCGAAACCTTACAGCTGCACTATTTGGGAGCCCCCTGACTGAACTTCTTTACCCTGTCAGAACGAAGGAACATTATTTTGGAGGGCTGTACGAGCCAGTTGGAATCCTCATCCAATGTTTTTGGCAAATTATCACTGATTAATCAGTTTCCTCCAGGTTCTTTGCAATTTGCACCATCTTTTTCTTCTCTCCTGTCCTCCTCAGACCAGATGCTCAATGGCAGGAGCAAGAAAGCAAATGTTTTAACATCTCTCTTTGGTTTAGAGGGCATTTATGTACTGTCTTTCTGGGTTGGAGATGGAGCTGCCTAATCTTCCTCCTCAGTTACTGTATACTACAGACAGGCAGATAGAGATGGCATGTGGGAATAGCGAAGCGTTCACTGATCTATCCATGCCTTCATTCATTCTAGCATTCATTCAAGCAGTCGTGCCTTTTATTCATCCATTTGTATTTCGTTCGTCACTTTATATATTTATGTTCATTCTAATTCTCTGATGCATGTTTTTGTTTCTGTAGTAGCTTGCTTTTCATGCTTCAGGCTTTGACTTCAGTCATGGACGTCACCCATTATGTGTCTCACGTTAAGTATTTGTGTGTAGTCTCTCTCTCTTTCTCTTGCGGTTGCTGAAGGACATCAATCAAAGGCTCATGATGCTGTAAGTGTGATGCACATGCGTCTGTGTTCCCAATGGAAAACACATTTCCTCTGTGGTTTCTTTCTTCCTTAACTAGCACTGAGGTTGTGTTTACACCACACCAGGCAGTTTGTCATGACACGAGTACGTTCTTGATATGACATGCCATTTCTGTAACGCCGTTTCCATAAAATGCATTAGAACACATCCCTTTAAGACCGTTCTCCCGTCACCAGTGCTGTGCGTGCTTTCCGTGCTACTCTGCTTATTTTATGATCTGTTTTCTCCGCGACTTTTCTTGCAACTAGTGTCTAGATCGTGCTAGAGCTCGGTTACACTCAAGAGGCATTATATCATGGATTGACTGACACTTTGAAGAGTTTTAAAGGGTCGAACATGTTGTTCCCATGGGTGCTATTGAGTGCGAGGGAGGCCTTTGAGCCACGTGTAGGCACCCTTTCTAGTGTGTGTTTATGTATGCAAGTGTTACGTGCTTCATCCTTGCTTCTTTAAGAAGATGATCCCGAGAGTAGCTTATCAGCAGAGTGATATATTAGTTCTTAGTGCGTTAATAGATTCAATTTATCTCTATACACACCCTTTAATTTAACTGCGCTCTGGGAACGCACTGTATTCAAATGGCCACAGACACTTTGATGTAGCACCCAGCCTATGTGTAGCTCCTATAAAATCTATCAAGCGAACTGATTGTTAACCTATTGTTGTCAGACCTGTCTCTTTCCCAGACTCTTCCATCTTACAGCAGTAGTTAACATTTTGTGCTGAATGCATTGTTTCAATGATGCCAGTGGAATATGCACTTGTTGTATAGAAAATACTTTTTGTAATGGCTACACTATATTTCTGTAGTACTAACGCGTTGTTAAGGAAAGGCTGCGAACAGTTTCCAACACAGCACCATCGCGTGGCCGCTTACAATGAAGAGGTTTACAAGCAGTTGTTATTTTTGTCATTAAAGTATAAAATACATCATCTACAAAGGTATCTATAGAACTACAAATTCTGCCCTCTAAAAATTGTTCCATGTGCAAATCAAGTCAAGTCAAGTCAGATTTATTTATATAGCGCTTTTTACAATGGAGCATTGTCTCAAAGCAACTTTACAAGTTTAGATTATCTCCTAATAACTACGTCCAATCCCAGATTGAGCAAGCCTAGGGCGACAGTGGCAAGGAAAAACTCCCTGAGTGTTCTAGGAAGAAACCTTGGGAGGACCAAGACTCAGAAAGGGACCCAACCTCCTTGGGCGGCGTAGATGATAAATCTAAGAACGAAACTAAAGTCATGGAGTCATAGTTCGAATAAAATGTGAAGTATGCACATCGGCATTAAGTGGCCCGGGTATGGTGGGGCTGGAGCTGATGACGGAAGCAGCCCGAGTGAAGCTGCAGTGGATGAACATCATATGTGGGGCTGGAACTGGTACCGGAACACAGCTTGGAAAGAAAACAGAAAATGTAATTAGTTTTATTGATTAAGAGCACAGTGTCTATGAACAATCACTGATGCCCATGTGTAGCATGAGACCCCGGCAGCATTAGCTATAGCAGCAATAGCTAGAAAGAGGAGAACTGGTAGGAAACACAGCCAAGAGGGATCACATGAGACATCGGCACCCCACGGGAGGCAGAAGACAGCAACCCAACGTCTCTGATCACCATAAGACTCTTTGACTATGAACCCCCAGCTCTGCCCTTATTCTAAGGCAAGGATGCATGAGTCAAGATCACGAGGACCGAAGCCCAGTTCAGCCAGACCGCCCACTCGACACTCCTGGCTAGCGGACAAGGCAGGCAGCCAGACATGACTCCAGACTCCGGCCCCAGTGACCCAAAGCCATGCATCTCAGTCTAAATCTAGTCAAAAGCCTGTGTAAATAGGTATGTCTTTAGCCTAGACTTAAAACTTTGGATAGTGTCTGAGTCTCAAACGAAAGTGGGAAGTTTATTCCATAGTTGGGGGGCCATGTATGAGAAAGCCTTTGAGGAAGAATTTATAGATGGCTTATAGTGGTTGACCGATATGGAATTTTTAATGGCCGATGCTGATATTTAGAGAGCAGGGTGACCGAAGGCCAATATATAATAATCCAAATATAAAACTAAATATAATAAAATGAGAGACAAAATCGCTGAACCTATTTAACCTATAAATACATGGTTTTTGTCTTTTTTTATAAATGAAAATAAATAAAACTTTTACATAAAGCTTAACAACATTATCAGCAGATAACAGCATCTTCTTGTTTCTGGGGAAAAAGCATAGAGGTGCAAAAAATAAAAACAAAGTTAGAGAGGTGCACACGTTAGCAGCATCTTTTTGTTTTTAATTTCAGTCCCAGTTAAGAGCACCAAGTTGTAATGCAGGAAACAGTTTCTCTGCATTTTCTTCACTATTCCTGAGTATCAGCCTCGTGAGCTCAGATATCATCTATTAGATTATCTTAGTATGGCATTAATCAGCCCGATTAATCTCTAATGACTCATGCCAACTTCATCGGAAGATATGTCAAACAACACATCAGGGTTAAATCATTAATGAATTGTTAAATTACATATGCAGACTTGCATGTACTGTATGTTAATTTTTTTAGGCTGCTTCATTAATGTTATGAAATTACATGTGTGCATCTTATGCAGAGGTATTTTTAAATTTTATAGACGTTCAAGCGTTATCTGCAGTCTCCAGGTCACCACGTATGTGTAGCCTAATAATTACACCTAATGCTTCACATGTATAATAAATTGATAGATGTGATTATTTAATTATTGTTCGAAACTCAAACCTGTAAAAACAAAGTTTCTAGACAGCACAGTTGATCTAAAGCCCTTTGTTGGAGAAACTGCTACAGTCCTATTTATGTACTTCACAGCTGTTTCGGCAGCAGAAAAAAATTCAAAATAAAATTTAGATTAAGGGTTAATATGGAAGAGGAAAAAAGGGAAAGTATGACTTGAAAGCCGTAACGGGGGAAACACTTAAACTGAAAACTGTTTTTATTTTTTCCCTCTTTGTACAGCAGCTTTGGATTTGTGAAAAATATAAAACATAATAATAATAATAGATGACAATAATAAAAAGATGACAATAAAAAAAAATCCCCAAAATGAATTAGGTACACCTCCTTGTTTGTACACAACTTCCACATACCGTGTACATGCACTTTGTAGTTCTACAGTTACAGACTGTAGTCCATCTGTTTCTCTACACACTTTGTTAGGCCCCTTTAGTCTGTTCTCTAATAGTCAGGGACCCTTACATGACCACCAGTGGACAGTGAGTGTAGAAGCAACCAAAGTGTGTCAGTATGATGAATATACCTACTGAAATTAAATTGTAACTATTGTAATTTGAAATACAACCCTCTACAAAAATGCATTTATTGACCCAACCATTGTCCTTGTGGGACTGTGGTAGCCTAGCGGTTAAGGTACTGGACTATGGACCAGAAGGTCCAGGGTTCAAATCCCACCTCTGCCAAGCTGCCACTGTTGGGTCTTTGAGCAAGGCCCTTAACCCACAATTGCTTGGATTGTAAGACTGTATCAATTGTAAGTCGCTCTGGATAAGGGCGTCTGCTAAATGCTGTAAATGTAAATGAAAATGTCCTTCCATTATAAAGTAAGATTTAAGTGAATGCATTTCCCGTATTTGTTTTCGTATCATCAAGAAAAGTGTGTTGAATTTTTATACCACTGCTAACAAGTAGCCATGTGACACGGATGAGCTAGATAGGGAGTAGGCTGGAAATATCTAGACTTAGGCCTAGTTTAATACCTTGTTAATAACAATACTAATAATATCCTCACATCTATCTCTCTGTGTCACTCTCTCAGATGATTACAAGGGAAGAAGAGGTGTTGCCACGTGTATGTGCGGTAGCCATGACGGACTCCGTTCACAATGTGTGGCACCAGTATGCCAGCAGCTCCATCCAAGAGTGGCTCAAAAAGGTAAGGACTCTCCCGCCTTTCTCAATCTATATCAAAATCCACTCTGCTCGGTAGCTGTAGAGCATCCTGTCAGCCTCCTGATAAACAATCACCTGCACCAGTATTGACTGCATACATCAACTCAAACATTGTGGCATTTCATTCAGCGGGGATATGCACTTTTGCAGGAATCCCCAGAAGCCAACAGTTTGTTTTCCATGCCATGCGTTTGTTTGCCTGTTTGTCCAGATGTCAATGAGAAATCAAAGCCAAAGGCCAGGATGTGTGCCGTTAGAGCCGTAACTTCATTTAGTTGTTGCCCTTTCAGTGCTGACCCAAGTGCAGAGACAACACCTGGGAACCTTTAGTATGCACATAAATTGGTTCAGATGGATTCCATGCAGACCACAAAGCCAGTGCGAGTACAGGCATACACATTTCGACACTTTCCTTATCTCGAGCAAACCTTCCACGCCACCATAGCTGTGAAAATGTTTTAGTATGCCTTTCTATTTTGGTTTCACCGGAGCTCCACCAGCACTTGCTGAGGTGCTTTTCTACAACCCCAAATAAAAAAAAATGAATGGAAATAGACAGTATGGAAAATGCGTATAAAAAACCACACACACACAGTTCATTGAGATCTTAGAGCAACATATGCTGCCTTCAAGACGTCATCGTTTCCATGCATTTTTCAGCAAGGCAATGCAAAACCACATGCTGCACACATTACAAAGGCATGGCTGCGGAAGAAGATAGTACAGGTACTGGACCGGGCTGCCTGCAGTCCTGACCTGTCCCCAATAGAGAATGTGCGACAGCGATGACCCCATACTGTTGCACATCTTAAGTTTTTGTGTTTTCAGAAAGAGCGGGACAAAATAAAACCTGAAACACTAAATCGCTTGGTGCCGAAACATCTTAAGTGTGGTGAAAAGGAATGACAACATTACAAAGTCGTAAATGCTTTACCATTCGAACTTTTTTTGGAATGTGTTACAGGCGTGAAATGCAGGAATGGATGTTTATTAACCAATGAAATGAAGCTGCAGTGAAATTAAAGTCAAAGTAAATGTAAGAAACACCGTGTGTGTTTTTTATATGCATTTTCCATACTGTCCCAACTTTTTCTGATTTGGGGTTGTAATAAATAACACCTACTTTGACAATTAGTCTATTCCATTCATTATTAGGCTGAACAGAACATTTGACTGACGTAAACACCAGTTACTGCATTGTTCCAGTTTATGTGCCGAGGATCAAGGTTTACAGCTGTTCAATTATTTCACAGATTTCAAGGATGACAGAAAAACAATTGCTTCAGGAATATTGTCCTTCTAAAGTCATCAAACGATATGGGCTCTGTCTTTGGTGTCGTCAGATGGCTTTGGCTGTCTTATTTCTATTACACTACCTCAGATGACCTCAGATCAGGCTTTCATGAGTGTCTCTTTCCTGTCCATAGCGGTCTGGTTTCGAGCCATCCATATATCAAAGATTTACCTCCCACAGGATGCTCTCCTTGGCTTCGACTTGTCAGTACAGTGCTGTGGAAGTTAGACTGCACCCTTGGCACAGCGCTGTGGCCACCTTTACTGCCCTTATCATCCTTGCTCACCCACCCTGAGGCCTTTGTTTCTTGTGGAAGGGCTGTAATTCCCCCTCTACTCCTGAGCGATGAAGGGATGAGAGGAAAAAGGTAGGGGATTTTACAGATCAGCCCACAATGGGACAGGTGATACGGATACAATGGGTCAGACAGAGGCCATGTGATGTCATATAGCAAGAAACACAGAGTCAGACTAAAGGGGATGGGTAAACACAAAAGTAACTGCACACTCGCACTATGCCTGTTTGCCTTGTTTCATGCCAGAGCGTGGTTCCCCCCTCCCCACTCCCCCACTGTCATGTGCTCACATTGCGCTTAACGTTGTGGGCCCGAGCACGCTTAGGTAATCATGATCAGAGGTTTTGTGGAGAAAACTTGGAGAAAGCTAAAGGGATTTTGGTAGCCTTATGTGTAAGGTACTGGACTATGGACCAGAAGGTCCAGGGTTCAAATCCCACCTCTGCCAAGCTGCCACTGTTGGGTCCTTGAGCAAGACCCTTAACCCACAATTGCTTGGATTGTAAGACTGTATCAATTGTAGGTCGCTCTGGATAAGGGCGTCTGCTAAATGCTGTAAATGTAACTGCGGGAGGACCGAAACTCAAGAAGGGACCCAACCTCCTTGGGTGGTTATATGTTAAACTTAAGTTAATTGAGATCTCTGAGCGACATGTGCTGCCTTCAAGACGTCATCTTTTCCATGCATTTTTCAACAAGGCAATGCAAAACCACATGCTCCACACATTACAAAGGCATGGCTGTGGAAGAAGATGGTACAGGCACTGAATCGGGCTGCCTGCAGTCCTGACCTGTCCCCAATATAGAATGTGCAGTGAAATGAAATAAATAGTCTTACCTTGTTATCTCGCCGGACTCATCTCTCGCCACTCGGGATGGCAGGACAGATTTTCCTCCATGCACTTTACATCGAAAAATCGCCAACCTTTTTGCAAGAGCTTAAAATGTGACAAATGTCTTGCCATTAATGAAATTCTACCCCTTTAAGACTCCAAGTTTTCAGGAGACTGGTTGGTAGGTGTCACTTGAATCCTACTGACAGGATCGCCTACACAGATTGCACCATACTGTAATACTGATCCGTGTTACTGGCCACACCCCTTTTTCGCCTCCGCTGTTTGTTAAAGATGCTTTTGGGCAAAAGATGCAATGAAATGAATAGATGAATAGAAACTGTACATGTACAGTACTGCTTGAAAGTTTTAGAATGTTCCTCTAAGCTGGTGTGCAGGACTAATCAACAGTTACAGGAAGCAGTTATTGCTTGCACAGGGGGGTCACATCAGGTACTGAAAGCAACGGTTCACATACTTGTCTAGCCTGATGAGCATCAACAACTCTTTTTCTGAGGTTTAACAGGGTAACCCATACAAATCTCTTTTGCTGTCTGTTTCATCTGACTTTCTCTAAACTCACAGCACCTTTGCAGTGAGATTCTGTGATCGATTCCATCAAAAGTCAGAGTGGTGATGCAACCACTCTTGCTGAAGCCTTTTCTGATTTCCTCTACAGTTTTTCCTTGTAGCCTCAACCTCATGTTTACCAACCTTCCTTGAGTAATCTGTTGAAGCTCATTTTTCAACTCTCCTTGCACCGCTTCTTCTGACTGGGAACCAAAGCTTTAAAATTCTACCTCTCATACAGGCAGCATGAATTAAGGATATACAATAAGATGCAGCAGTCAGGAAGTGTTCCTTTCTCTAGCTTGACTCAATGGTGCACAACTACTGTGGTGGGAATTCTAAAATACACAGGGCATGCTTGTTTGTTCCACTGGCAGGCAAGCCCAGAATGGAGATGACTGATAGGATTATGGGAGAAAATTAAGGAGGTGAACACCATTTGGGAGGTTACTTGCACAACAGGGTGTCGTAAAACACTTTTGGTGTAGGTGTAATTTTATTTGTGTAGCGTGGCTAAGGTAAATGCTCGCTGAAAACGTTGGGAACCTGTGTGTGTGTGTGTGTGCTGTTCAGTTTGATTTAGTTTGTCCTCCTTTCTTAGGGAGTATTGGCTTAATAGGTAATGTTTGAAACTATGTCATGCACCAGGTCCTTTTCAAGTTAATATAATACAGACTTACAACAAGCACTTCCCTCTCAGTGTGTAAAGGGCATGTTATCAAACAGAGTTTAGCATGTATATTTCTAATCTGGATGCGCAGTACTGTGCAAAAGTCTTAGGCCACCATTAGATTAGATATACCATTGGTTTAGCAATGGTGTAATGGCCATATATACTTATTTCTCAGTCTTTTTATTAGAATACAACCAGAAAATACAGGAAATTTGTATGCAGTATGGAAAGAATGGGAAAAAATCTTGAAAAACAGTTCCTATAAGCTACAGTGGCAAGTATTATGTGCTTCATCGGGATGAGTTTATCCTTCTACAGTCGGAAGAAGCTTGATCAGGAATGGTCTTTTGGAAATGGTAGCAGCAAAGGAATCACTTTTTCAGAAGGGGAAAAGGGTCAAAAGGCAAACATATGCTAAAGCTCACAAAGATTGGAATGAAGATCAGTGGAAAAGAGTATTATGGAGTGACGTATCCAAGTTTGAAATTTTTGGGTCCAGTCACGACAGTGTGTTATATATGGTCATTATACAATTGCTAAAACAAATCTAACAGTGGCCTAAAAGATTTGCACAGTACTGTGTATATATATATTTGAAAAATTTTAATTTATTTGTTCAAATGTCTAAGAACTCGCCTACTGAAAGCCCGCGCTCCTTATGCCATTTCCATCGAGCTGATTGATGTGGTGGACACTAGAAAAGATGGCTAAGGCAACCAACCAATCCAGAGTTTGCATTCTAAGTGCAAAATAATGGGTAGTCCAGGTTGCAACAGAGCCAGATTGCGTTCATTGGACAGATGATGATGTAAACTGCTCTTAAAGGTAATTAAAAATTAAGCTTGACAAAGGCATAGAGAAAGCAGACTAGGTGTCTTGGCAGTACAAATATGGCAAACATTCTAGACCGTAGACTTTTTCAAAGCGCTTCACCCATCAGCTGAGAATCTCTTTGTGAATGCTGGAGCTGGTATCTCTAGATAACTGAATGACAGACGTCAGGTTTTTTTTTTACCCATTCAACTATAATTCAATAATGACTTTTTAAAATCTATCCCAAATCCCTCAAAACCTGAAAATCCTGTTTCAGTATGGATTGAAAGCTATGTGATGTGAAATAAATCCGAATCTGTATGCACAAGCACAACCTTGTACAGCCAGTTGTTGCATCATGGACAGCAAGAACAATAAAAAAAAACAAACCAATGGATCCTTGCCAGAGGCTCCATTCTGCCCATTTTGACACGTACTAGGATACTGTCCCATGTGAGTGGGGCTTTGGTAACCTCTGGGTTGGCACAGGGCTCCAGAGATGAGTAGGGTGACAGGCTGAGGTGTGATGTGACCTGGGTTCTGTCATGTGCCCAGAAGGGCATGTGTGTAGGAGTACGTGTGAGAGGATGTGTGTTATGGTGTCCACAGTGATGGGACTGGTCTTCTGTCACGGGAGACTGGGTCTGAGGAGTTAGAGCTGGGGGTCGTCGGATTAGATAGTGGTTACGTGTGTGTGATTCGGAGCCAGGCCGAGGCCGGGTCACAGCACAGTCGAGGAGGGGGAGCTGAATGGCTGACAGAGCAGTGTCTACAAAAGTAAACATGCTCAGATAAGCAGCGCTTCACAAGGCCGCCAGCTGCAACATGCTAATCTCGTTTACATTTCTCTCTTCAATTGAACTGTCTATCTTATCTAACAAACCTTCTTTCCATGCATTCCTTAGGAGCCTCTTTTCCTTCAATGCCACACCCCATTTAAACAGAAAGGCTCTTCCTATAATGTCCACCAAGCAAAAATGCATCAGAACCAGATTTCCTTAGCCACCATCTCTGATGTGAATTTTTGAGTAGCATGTCTAATTAAGCTTGCTTTTCGCTGTGGACAAAAAGGCCCATTAATGAAGAGAGAAAATGAGGGAAGTTAGGGGCTCTGTCTCGGTAACTGGGCTGATGGAGGCAGGGGTCAATGAGGTCACCGGTGTGATCAGTCACCCCCTCGATCAGCAGCAGAGGCGCGTCCGCTACCCAGCAACAAACACTCTTAACTGTCGCCGAGCCATGTCGGCAAGCCTCCTAATTGCTTGTTCCTGTCTCTGTCTTTCTTTCCTCGCAGCGTTGCTGTAACTGGGTGTCGAGTCCTGAGCCACTGGACACACCAGTGGGCCCGATGCTTCATGACTGCATTCGCCTTTCAGCAGGTATGAATCCTATCTACTACCCCTGGAAAAATTCATGAAAACACCACCAACCTTTATTTATTTTTTATTTTTTTATATTTTTTTAAACTACGTAGCACAAAAGCAAATCATAGACATTATTTTTGTTTAAAAGCTGGAAACTCTAGCTTCGTGTAGCATACCAAACCCATTAAATTAAATCATTTTAATTATTAGATTAAGATCAACAATATGCAATCACTTAATGTTGAGGACAAAACTCTAGGCACAACTCTAAAAATGCAGATTAGTCTGCAGTTAAAAGTGAGTGCTTACAAACCTTAATGAGCTGTTGGCTAATTAAAAAAAACATACAGTGGTGCAAACAGTTAGCACGGTCGCCTCACCCCGAGTAAGTACCCCCCTGTGTGGAGTTTGTCTGTCCTCCCCGTGTCCACGTAGGTATACTCTGGGTACTCAAGTCCTCCCACGTTCCAAAGACATGGGTAAGGTTAATTGGTTGCTCTAATTTGGCCCAGTATGAGTGTGACTGACTAGTATTGATGTAACATGGCTCCTGTTGGGAATAGCCATTGAATGTGTTTACATGCACTTAATAATCCGATCAGGTTTTGCCAGTAATCTGATCAACGTTCACTTGAGTAATCAAATAATGGGAAACTTCCGTATTTACGTGACACTGGCAGAAATCCGATTTCTACTTTTCAGCCAGGCAATAATCTCATAGAAATATGTAGCATGAACTTAAAAAGTTTCTGTTAAATTACCATCATCATCTTCATTTTCTCGGTTATATACTACGCGTCAGAGTCTCCACAAAGTGTTTGATAGCCGTTTCCCTGCTTTTAATTCAGTGGCGTGGTTAATTCAGGGGTTGCCAGATCCTGCGAGGAAAAAACCAGTCACAGTAAATGACAAAATAAGAGTCCAAACGAAGCCATATCTTTAGAATAGGCAGACCTGGGAACTTTGTCGAGTTTGGAAATCAGATTACTGGTATGCTTGCTATGAGTAATCTGATTACTGGAATAAAATCCAGCTCTCTGTATCGAATTTCTTAATCTGATTTCTAAATTGGAGTCTGCTGTATACGTGACCACTTAAATAATCTACATTATAATAACTGCAGAAATCCGACTATGACATATAAAGTTGACTGCCTGAGGAAACCAATCAAATTTCTCCGCACATTTATGGTATGGGTTTGCATGTCAGGTCAAGACCTGTGGAGATTACAATCATTACCTCAACAGTCAGTGCAAAGACGAACATTGAAATTTTGGTTGCTTTTTCATTCCATCTATAAAAAAAGGATTTGGTGATGATGAAGTCATTTTTCAGGATGATAATGCCATGGAGCAAAGTGTGTTAAGGCTTGTCTTCAAGAAAGTCATATCAAATCAATAACATGGTCAATGCCAACAGTCCAGATCTCAATCTGATTGGTAATTTATGGTATAAATTTTAAAACTTCATGCTACAAAGATGCTCTGTCAACCAGTATTTGAGAAAGTTGAAACCAGCTTGATGAACACTTTGTTCATTGGTGAAGTTCATACCATAGAGAACCCAAGCCATCATAAATACCAGAGGATGAGCAACAAAGTACTAATTGTGTTTTTTCCCCTTTGGTTGTGGATTCAATACTTTTTTCCTCAACACTGAGTGATTTTATAATGTTCCCTCTGTTTCAGCTGAAAAATATATGGCATTCATTTAAATAATATTTAATAATTTGTGCGAGGTATGCTTCCCAAAGCCATAATGTTTAGCTATTACAAAATTGTTTGCTGCCATATCTGTGATTTGTTTATTTTCCATTGAGGCAAAAACTGTGGTGATTTCATACTTTCTGCCATGGGTAGTACTCAAGTTTCTCCTTCATTTTCCATCCATGACCAAAATGATCACCAAAACAGAACACTGAGAGCAGATTACTTTTCTGATAGAGTATATTTCACACTGCATGCATATAGCCATATCCAAAATCCAAACAAATGTAGCCTCATCCACTGATCCCTCCAAATCTGCGCTCCCAAAACAAATGCACGTGCACTGCCTGGGCGTCATTTGCATTAGCCCCTATTCATTTTAATGGGGTGTGCTGAGTGGCGCGTTGTCCTCACATCAGCACCTTCAGTTCATGGGGGTTTATTTGCTGGGAAAACAACCTGAGCCTGTGACCTGAGTTGCAAATGTCATGTGTCTCTCCACACTGGAAGGTCTGTTTGACTGATACAGACAAAAATTGCTTTTTGACGACCGGAAAAGTATTTACCAACTTCTTGGGATTGGGTGTGAAGGCTGAAATCGCTGCAAATTTTGAGGGAGTCTTAAGGAATATATGCATTTTACTATATAATTTCACTGCTATGGCTAGATTGGTACTATGGTGGAAGTTCTGTGTAATGGTCTGATAGGGGAGCTTGCTGAATCACTGGGTTGCCTGACTGACAAACAAATAAAGCTTCCTCTGTGTCCTGATTGGGCGGACTCTGTTGGTGTACGTAATGTTTTTTAATCTTGTTTGCAGAGCCTGGCATCCAAAGATACTTTCCACTCAGCAGACATTTTATTGGCTCCTCTAGTTCCACCTTGGGTTGACCATACTTCCTGTTTTTGCACTATTTTGAACCTGCCTTTGCCTTACGCACCCTACACACATGTATATGACTCTGGAGTACATTTGTAATACGTCATCCAGAGCGTTTTGGTGATTGGACAGGATTTGTCTGCCCTGGCCCTCATCCCTGTACAGAGAGATGAGGGTTTTCTGTTCTGCTTGTCTTCATCCTTCCTGCGTGGCCTATCATAGAAGTTAAACATAGTTTCACATTTTTAACTTCTGCTAAGCAAGCACTGATATTATCGCAGTGTAATAAGAGTTCAGTGTCTCTCGTTATGTGGGTGGGTTGGGGACAATCTGCCTGTGTCATCGCTGATGTATGTCAACTTTTTTCCATTCATGACCTTGTTTGAAAGCATCGTGTCCATGTATGTTTCTTTTTACATTGAAGCCTTGCAGATCAGGAGTGATGTCATTCTTTTTTCTGAGCTCTGAGATTACGGCTCGTGTTGTTCTCTGTTGGAATTTACCAGTCCTGACAGTCAAGCTGACCACATGTCTGTTCATTTAACCAGATGCCCTCATCCGCTGTTACTTTACCAACAGATAAACAGATACAATATACACAGATGAGTCAAAACATTATAAACACTCACGGATTGAAAAACACTGATTAACTCGCTGCAACTTTGTGACCTGGTCTGGAATATATTAGACACTAAGTGAACAGTCCGCTCTTGTATTCAACGTGTTGGTCCAAAGTGACTTTGGCAAGGGCCAGAGTATAAAACGGGAAAGCCTGTGGGGTGCCACTAGTCATCAGTTGTGAGTACCTAGCCACAGTGGACCAAAAAGCGCAAACCAGCGACAGGATGTTGGGCACTTAAGACTCGTCAATGTGCAAGGTCAACAAAGCCTATCCCATCTGGTCTGTATCGACAGAAGGGCTACTGTGGCACAACAGGAGGAATGTGTCACAACAGTGTTAAGCATGGCGTTGTGTAGCAGCAGACCAATCAGAATACTAACCCTTGTCCAACATCGAGAGTTTCTGCAATGGGCATGCGGGTGTTGAAGTTGGACCTTGGCGTAATCCGTGAAGGTCACTTGGTCTGAGGATTTCCATTTTCTTTTAATTGGCCAGCCAGGTGCGTATGAGCCGGGTAGTTGTGGAAATAATGGCGCCAGAACGCAATGTGGCAAGAAGACGAGCCAGTGGAGGGAGTGTGATGGTTTGGGCAACATTCTTCTGGGAAACTCTAGGTCCAGGCATTCATACAAGGGGCTTTCGCGGTAGCCTAGAGTTTAAGGTACTGGACTATGGACCAGAAGGTCAAGGGTTCAAATCCCACCTCTGCCAAGCTGCCACTGTTGGGTCCTTGAGCATGGCCCTTAACCTACAATTGCTCTGGATAAGGGCGTCTGCTAAATGACGTACATGTAAATGTAAATCATAGTTCTTAGGACTGTGCCCCCTTTCTTGCGAGTTCACACCGCAGGAAGTGGGAGCGACTGTAGTTCTTAGAACACAGTTTATAGGCGTAGGTTCTTAGAACACGGTTTATTAAACAACATATCTTCAAAAGCATAGACAAACTGACCGACAGTCCATTTCAGACTTTACTGGGCCGGTATGTGTCACTTCACCGTCACACAGCGTCATAATGTTTTTAGCTTGTCAGTATACAGTGTATGTAGCACTTCAGAGCTCCATTACCACCTGCACCTTTAACTGAGCAGGATTGATGATTATGCAACAACCACAATTGACTAGATCACTTTGGAAATTGATCTACATAGTCTAACAATCATTTCATGAACATTGAAGCCATGTAGTTCTGGAAAGTTTGGGGTCAGTGACTTCCCCTTACATTAACTCAAACTAATGAGTTTTCTGGAGGTTGCAATGACATATACAGCACTGTGCAAAAGTCTTTGTCCACCATTAGGTATGGTATAATGACCATATATAACATATCGTTGACGATCTGACCCAAAACTTGGATTCGTCACTCCACAATACTCTTTTCCACTGATCTTCATTCCAGTCTTTGTGAGTTTTAGCATATCTTAGACATATCGCTCTATCCCCTTCACACTAAATATTTGCCACTGTAGCCTATAGAAGCTGCTTTTCTGTTTATTTATGTCATTTTTTATGATCATTAAATCTTAGTTAAAATAATGGTATATCTAATCTAATACTGTAAGTATGCTGCTTGGGACTGTGGTGGCTTAGTGGTTAGGGTACTGGACAATGAACCAGAGGGTCCAGGGTTCAAATCCCACCTCTGCCAAGTTGCCACTGTTGTGTCCTTGAGCAAGACCCTTAACCCACAATTGCTTGGATTGTAAGACTGTACCAATTGTAAGTGGATAAGGGCGTCTGCTAAGTGACATAAATGTAAATGTGATTTACTACAGTGTAGAATGTTGACAAATTTGTGTTTGGTAGTTGGTATTTTGGTGTTGGTACATGGTATTTACCCCTTCGGTGATTGAGTAACAGAGTTTAAATGGATGTAAATCCCCTTATCAGTTCAAGGAATTGTATGACAAAGCAAATGTATTGTGTATTCTGAACTGACAATTCAACAAACCCCAACAACTGAAGTTAACTAGTTCCTGTTAACTAGTCTCATTATGGTGGATAATATCGGTTTTCCACAGTCCTTATGAGACAAGGTTCTGAAGACTGATAACTGTTTAAGTGAAGTGTTTTGAGGTAGAAATGCACAATGTAATGTTGGGGGGGGCTTTACTTCATTAGCGGCTGGAAAATGAGCAGCCTTTGAGGTAACAATGAATTTAAATCTGTAACAAGACATTTTACAGGAGAATGTGAGGTAGCTGCATGAAACGTGAAACTTAACAGAAGTCGAATGATGCCGAGAGACGATGGCATAAAACACACGGGCACTGTGATTATGATTAGAAGAGACCCATCTTTAGAAAACAAAACTCGGGTTTCGATCAAATTAAGCTCAAACACAGAAGTTCTTCCGTTTTTGATAATCATTCGCCAGCTTGTATACAACTGTAAATACATCTGTTTCTCCAAGCCACAACTGTCATCCAAAATCCCTCTAAATTACATTACGTCAGTACACATGTGGTCCATGACTGTCAACATTGCTGGAGTGTAAGGAAATTAAAAATGACATGTCAAATTGGGATTTTTGTTGCAACATCCTTTTTTGGCCTGGAACAAATAAAAATGACAAACAACTCAAGTACCATCGGCTGATGTACATATGTGCGATATAGCAGAGAAATAAATCTGTATATGCATGAATGACACTGGTGTTGGGTCTGTGTGTTGTAAACTAGCACCAAAGCTGTAAGGATTTGTGCAATGGGTAATTGAAAAAAAATGTCTCAAACTTCTCAGGATTGTTTAAAGTTTAGGATAGGCAGACTGTGGCCAAGCGGAATCGCGGTATATGTGGGCAGTGTTGTAGAGGTTCCCATCCACTCAGACACACATTACTCTGTGGGTGGTGCTGTCTGATGGTGGTGTTTTATATGCTGGTCAGACTTGGATGGTTGGGAGACAGCAAGGTGGAGACAATCCTTCCTATTGTACTTAATCATCTGTGAAGCTAGTACCATCATAGCATGTTGGTACGGTGTGTGTCTGTGTCTGCGTGCACCCATCTGTGTGCGTCATGCTCTGACATCTCTGTTTCCAACGTGATAAAGCTTGGACTGTTTCCTCTGCCGCCTACATCGCATTTTTGTCCGTTTCCTCTTCCAACTGCCCTGTTGTTTAAAATGATTCTTCATGAGGAGGTCACTGTGCCTCGGCTCTGGTGAATCTGCGAAAGCCTGCCAGAAGTTTATCTGTTAGGAGCACACTGCAGCCGGCCAAAATATGCAGACTAACCAGAGTGAATGTGTTAAAAGGCACCACAGCCTGGCAGTGCCGCAGGGCTGAGATTCTTGCCCAGAATGACCCACAGAAAAGCTTAGATAGACAGCAGCCTGCTGAAACAGAAAAAATGAATTTGACAATGTGCGAGCTTGTGTATGGTAGCAGAAAAGCACTCGTGGGACTAAATCACAATAATTAAGTCATGTACTCTAATAATAAGGGTTTATAAATAATCTCTTTTTGGACATAAATTTCAAAGTGCATCACTAAGAAAGGGTTATGACTGAATCTTGCTCATTGTCATCATTTCTCCAAATAATGGATAGTATTATAAAGCATTGTATAATTAAATACCCATTTACTACAGATACACATAGGACCAGGTGTAGAACTATTTATATAAGGAGGATGTGAATGTAAAATAACCTACACATACAGTGGTGCTTGAAAGTTTGTGAATTTTTTATATTTCTGCATAAATATGACCTACAACATCATCAGATTTTCACACATGTCCCTAAAAGTAGATAAAGAGAACCCAGTTAAACAAATGAGACAAAAAATATTATACTTGGTCATTTATTTATTGAGGAAAATGATCCAATATTACATATTAGTGAGTGGCAAAAGTATGTGAACCTTTGCTTTCAGTATCTGGGTGTGACCCCCCTGTGCAGCAATAACTGCAACTAAACGTTTCATGTAGCTGTTTGATCAGTCCTGCAGGAATTTTAGCCCATTCCTCCGTACAGAACAGCTTCAGGCTCTGGGATGTTGGTGGGTTTCCTCACATTAACTGCTCACTTCAGGTCCTTCCAACAACATTTCGATTGGATTAAGGTCAGGACCTTGACTTGGCCATTCCAAAACATGAACTTTATTCTTCTTTAACCATTCTTTGGTAGAATGAGTTTTGTGCTTAAGGTCGTTTTCTTGCTGCATCTCTCTCCTTGCAACTCTGCCATGCACACTGTTGTTGGTCAGTGTTCTTCTGATAGTGGACTCATGAACATTCACATTAGCCAATGTGAGAGAGGCCTTCAGTAGCTTAGAAGTTACCCTGGGGTCCTTTGTGACCTCACCAACTATCACACGCCTTGCTCTTAGAGTGATCTTTGTTGGTCGACCACTCCTGGGGAGGGTAACAATGGTCTTGACTTTCCTCCATTTGTACACAATCTGTCTGACTGTGGATTGGTGGAGTCCAAACTCTTTAGAGATGGTTTTGTCACCTTTTCCAGGCTGATGAGCATCAACAACTCTTTTTCTGAGGTCCTCAGAAACTTCCTTTGTTCGTGCCATGATACACTTCCACAAACCTGTGTTGTGAAGAACAGACTTTGACAGATCCCTGTTCTTTAAATAAAACTCGCACCTGATTGTCATCCCGTTGATTGAAAACACCTGACTCTAATTTCACCTTCGAATTAACTGCCAATCCTAGAGGTTCACATACTTTTGCCACTCACTAATATGTAATATTGGATAATTTTCCTCAATAAATAAAATGACCAAGTATAATATTTTTCTCACATTTATTTAACTGGGTTCTCTTTATCTACTTTTAGGACTTGTGTGAAAATCTGATGATGTTTTAGGTCATATTTATGCAGAAATACAAAAAATTTTAAAAGGATCACAAACTTTCAAGCACCACTGTACAATATACACTCATCGTTCACTTTATTATTTACACCTTTTTGTTTCCACACTCACTGTCCATTTTCATCAATTCTGGTTACTTTATAGATGAACTTTGTAGTTCTATAGTTACAGACTGTAGTCCATCTGTTTCTCTGCATACTTTTTTAGTTCCCTTTACTCTGTTCTCGAAGGGTCAGGATCCCCATAGTGACACTAGAGTGCAGAGTGAACATTATTAGACATATCTACCATATCACTCCACCTTGTAGATGTAGAGTCAGAGACAGCTTGTGAGCTGCTGTGCAGTTTGTATTCGTCATCTTCTAATCCTTCATCAGTGCTTACAGGATGCTGGTGGCTGGACGTTTTTGGTTGGTGAACTATTTTCAGTCCAGCCATGAGTCTGATCCACTCGTACCAGTACAACACACACTGACATATCACCACAACATCAGTGTCTTTGCAGTACTGAGAATGATCCACCACCCAAACAGTACCTGATCTGTGGATTTACATCAAATGCTACCAGCATCATGTAATGTCTACTAATTAGAATACTAAGCTCTTCTGTAAGTCGCTCTGGATAAGGGCATCTGCAATGGGTCATAAACGTAAATGTAAATTCAGAATACGGACCTTTTTTTTCATAAAAGTGTACGGACATTTTTAACCTTTAGTCACATGGTCTACAATTAATCTGTATGAGATGTGGCTAAATTCTAAACAATATTGTCATGAAACTACTAAATACAAAAAGTCTAAGAATAAACACTGTTTGCATTTAAGGGTATCAGGTAAAACTCTTATGTCTCTTTTCAGATATCCAGTTTACTCCTCACTTGCCCTTCTGTCTTCTAACCTTTTCTTTTACTAATAATCTGGGGCGATTTTAACCTTTAGTCAAATGGTCTAAAATTTATCAGTACCAGTCATGTCTAAATTCTGAAAGATATTTTCATGAAAAGACTGATTCTAAAATTGTAAGAATAAACACTGCATTTAGAAGTAATATATCAGGTATAACTCTATTGCGTCTTTTTACAGATCTCCCATTCTTCTTTCTCTAACTCTGTCTACAACCACTTCCTCACACATAAATATCACACATATTCATCACAACTCTACCTCCACCTCATGCTTATTACTCATTGCTGGACCTGATTATTAATTACAAACGGAAGAGCGCCCTGAACATAAACAGTGATTAATTGTTAACAAAAGTAAGTTAATGTGTACCTGAACTATAATTATCTGTCCTGCGCACTACAAGGTTCTGAACACAGACAAGTAATTAACCTTAATTGTATTTACAATAAGTAGAACAGAGGAGAGAAGAGAACTTAAACAGGAGCCTGCTTTGATCTAGAGCATGATTTTTGTCAGCTGATTTATTCATTCTTTGTCTTTTTTTGTGTTGTCTTTTCATGAGGAAAAGTGCAATTATTTTTAATTTGACTCGAGAGGACGAAACTTTGTTTTACTGTAGATTTGTTCGACGCATAAAACATGAAAGTAGCGCCTCCGTTTTTGGTTTTTTTTAAGCGTCTCCCTGTACTTTGTGCTGCATGCCTAATAACTTGACTTGGCTTGAATACGCTAATAAAGACATGTTTGATGAAAACATTGGCATACAATAGCTCAGGGACCACTTGTGTAACGTCACTGGTCCATGTCAGTGACTGCATAGAACTCCATTGGGCCATGTGTTTTTTTGCACAATGGAAAGTCATTGGTCCGTGTAGTGCTGACTCAATAGAGTTCCATTACCATATTTTACCACTCACTTGATCCACATGCTATTGACTGGCCAGCTCTACTGACTCTATTAAAGTCTACTGAGTGACTGACTGACATACCTTCAGTTATTGCTCCACACCCAGCATTCAGGTGCACCTGGTGCATGTTGGCGCCCCTGGTCACATTTCCCGAGGAAACGCAGACCGGCTCAACATTGTGACCTCTTTTATTTTTCCAGTCTGTTTTCGCCTCTCACGATCACAAGCTTATCCGTAAGATCAAAGGAAATATCACTCTTTTCCAACTGGATGTGCCACCCGTGCTACGAAGGGAAAGTTCAACAGGACGCTGTGGGAAGGTTATCTACATTCGTTTCCATAGCGAACTTGTGAAGAAGTACCTCGTGATTACCCCCGAACAATGTGTTTGATGTAGACCATGATCATGCACAAGATCATGTCATCAAAAAGCTGTTGAAGCACAAAAGTGTGTCTGCACCTTTCACATTCGGGGCTTAGTGTAGAGAAGACGCTTGAGCTTATGCTCACAAAGAAGGCAAATAAAAGCAAAAATCAAAAAGTATACAGGCCTTTGTTCAAGCCAGATCAAATAAATACTATTAGTCAGAATCCTCCCACTGTCAGCTGTGAGCATAAGGTCAGTCATTTTAATTGGATTGGGATATATTTATATAAATATAGCATAAACATGTAATTATAAACATCCAGAGTTTGATTTGAGAGTGCTGTAGCCTTGATTGTGTAAATCGAAATAAAATGTTTTAAAGCCATTCCTCTCGAGAAAAGGACCCATTCCAATGGCATTCAAACTTTTTTTTTGTTAACAACTGATGTTAATCTACGTGGAGTGCCAATTATCTGAGTCCACTAGTGACAATGCTTCTATTTGTCATTTTTTCTTTAATTTAAGCCAATGTTTTTCATTACTAGTTATATAATAAGCATTTGAATGAACAATAACTTGCATTAATTTCTGACTTTATTAGTATTTGGTATGTTCTAATGACTGTGCACTGTGAGCTGGAATGGACTCCACAAGTCTGTGTAAAATCTGATGATCCATGTTAAACGAGCTTGATTTCACAATGTTCCAAAGAACATCTTGTGATGTTACTGAATGCTGGGATTTCTCCGTCTCCAGATGCCCTATAAATGATCAATGGAGTTTAGATCAGGTGACTGTGGAGGAAAGTCCATGACAGTCAGCGCTCCTTGATCTTCATTAGTCAAGTAGTTATTTGGAAGTGTATTAAAGTGGAAGTGCAGTATGAATCCTCTTAAAGACAAGGATTTTCGTTAGTGGTCTCAGACTTTTGGCACCACTCTACTATTTGTTCTCACAAAGTTGACTCAAATTGTATCCTTTCTTGCTTTTTGGAGTTTAAAAATATTTTAAAATCCAAACTACTACCCATTGATTTCAATCTCACTTCCCTTTTCTATCTCCTTTGACTGTATTTTGAAGTTTAGTAGTACTTAAAGTACAGAGGAAGCGATTGTGCAGGAATACACACTTTTTTATTGATACAACAGGCTTTCAGTGGAAAAAAATCCCCTGATTAAATATTTAAGTTTATAGCCATTGAAGGCTTGCATATTAGGCTGTTTCATTTTAATGATCCTATAACAAGTAAGCAGAAAATAAGCTGGCTAACCAACAAGCTACTGTAAATGGATTTTTCGTGTTGTGTTTAGTTCTTTTTCCAGTATGACAGCTGCTTATGGCATACAATGGGCAAAATTCTTAAACCACCAGTTGAGTAGATTATGCCGTTGTTTTAGCAATGGTATCAAGACCATACATGATTATTTCTCAATCTCTTTATTAAAATACAATGTAAAAAAATCAACTTCTATAGGCAAACTTGAGCAATAGCAGCATCTAGCAAGATGACCCTTCTACAGTGCGAAGATCTTGATCAGGAATGGTCTTTTTGGAAGCGTAGCAGCCAAGAAACCAAGTTTTTCTGTAAGGCGAACAGGGTGAAAAGGCTTACATATGTTAAAGCTCACAAAGATTGGAAGAAAAATCAGTGGTATTACGGATTGACGAACCCAAGTTTGAAATGTTTGGGTCCAGTCGTTGACAATATGTCATATATGATCATTAGACAATTGATAAAACAACAAATCTAATGGTGACCTAAGACTTTTGCACACTACTGTGTATTAGTCTATGTGTAAGTTAACGTGACATGCCTCATTCTCTAAGCTCTTAGTTCAGAGCCGAAGTTCTTCACCTGTTTGGCAGTGGCTGACTAAATAGAAGTTGGAGTTCCTCCCTGTGACTCCCCGCTGTGGTGCTACTTTTCTTCTCTGGTTGTTTTACTACCGCGCTCACAAGGGAAGCCCTAGTTGTCATAAATATACATATTGACATTGTATCACAGTGCAGCTTCCTTGTTTTGTTCTTATTCCCCAATTGCACGCCCTTTATGCGAGTCCCATGCTAACGCCGAATGAAAGTTTGATGGAGTTTTCGTGCAGCCTGTAATCTCGTTCTGCCTCTTGCTCGCTCCCATCCTGAGGATCAGACGACACAGGCTTCATTTTCTATTCCTCTTACAAAAAAAAAACCTGAAGTAAAACTGACATGGGACCGAAACGTATTTGATCCGGGTGCTGCTCGGGATGAGTGGCAGCCCCTGACCCACTTGGCTCTCAGCTTTATGTAACGGGGCCCTCCATTTAAAAAGATCAGCACTGTGCTGCTTGAGGATTTTTGTGTCATTTCTCACTTGTTCCTTCCGTCATGTACTCCCTCTCTGCTTTGTTTCCACTGCTTTCATGCTCTCTATGTTTTATTTTGCCTTGTATTTATTTTCCCAACTTTTTGGGGGGCAGACACCACTGCCTTTTGAAGTCTTTTGCGTTTTGGATTCTACACGACAAGACAAGAGCAGTCTTTTCTGCTATTTGCAGCGTCTCGGTCAGTCTCACCTTCTCTGCAACATTTTGTTGAAAAACATGGGCCTTTATAAAAGAATCCCACTTACCCAAACACTGATTTGCCAATCCAAATGACCTTTGATGTTTCTCTGCCCACTCTTCTCTGGAGACGTTTTGGAGAGTTGTTGTGTCTAGGATCCTGCTCTGTCCACTTTAATCAGTAATAATCACTGCACCTGCTTGCACTGACTGTACCACCTTCAGTCGCTGTGTTGGTTTATCAGCATACAGCCCTGTTTTTCCATTCTAAACAGGAAGCATGTAATAGATATCAACTATAAGCCATGAATGAATTAGTGCTATTGCAAAAGAAATCAATATGCAGTGTCTGTGCCTCCCTGCATACAAAATGACAGTATTTCTGTCCATTTCACGCTGCTCTGTACATTCCTAATGAGTCTCCAGACTCAGGTCATTTTATCTAATGTAGCAATAGCCTCAGCTGTGCCTTTAAGTTGTATTTTGTTATTTCTCATGAGCTCATCTTGCAGCTGATTTCCTGATAGCATTTCCATTCATGGGTTTTTTTTCTTATCTGTATTACATTTTTACATTGAAACTATCTGCATAACAACATGAACGGTCAGGTCGAGCCTATGTATTTTTGTCAGTCCTTCGCACTGCAAAGTCATCTTTGGACATTTTTATCTCCTGATATTTTGCATTTCCTGTGCTAGAATTGACTAACCATTAATTGGATTTTCCAACTGTAACTGGTAATAGACCAGTTAACATCAATGAACATTTCAGCAAGCTACACTACATGGTCAAATATTTGTGTACAACCAAAAATTACACCCAAACATGGGCATTAGTATGCGTGCGTTTGCCCCTTTCCTCACTATATTTTGGAACATGACTGTGAGGTCGACTTCTGATGTTAAACAATAAGCCCTGGCTCACTTTTAGCATTCCAGGGCATTTTCAAGGTGTCTGATTTGTCAGAGTTAAGGTCTGTGCAGGCCAGCCAAGTTCTCAATCAAAGTTGGCAAACTAATTCTCTGTGGGCTTTGTTTAAGGACAGCAGGGCAGAAAGTTTATGAACTGAATAATTGGAAGCTGAAACCTATAAATGTGTAATTTTGAGAGTCACTGATGTATCAGAACAGCCCATTCTACTGCCACTGTTTATGGAGAATCCAGGAAATGTATGCTATACATTATGAACATATCTAATTAGAAGGAGTGTCCAGAAACTTTTGTCTGTAGTGCCAAACACCATAGCGACAACCCTGATACCCTCCTCCTCCAGCTAGCTTGCAGTGCTCCCACACTTTGGCCTTAATTCTATGTGAACCACTTAACTATCTCTGGAGCACTTAGTGCAGTTCACATGATGGTCAATGGGTAGTCATCAGGCAATGGACTCTCAAAAGACCTGTGCTTAATCCAGGTCTTTTTGTATGAATATTCTCTAGACCTGCACACCGAAAGTCATGCAGAGGCCACAGACAGACTGAAAGGACAGTGCCATGTACCTCACTGAGCCATACGGGACATCCTCTAGCTTGTATGGGCTTAAACTTACATAGGAATAGAAATTATGTCGTAATCTGTACAAAATGCTGCCATTTTAGAGGATTTTCTCTGATTTCTTTGACAGTCTCTGTACTGTAGCTTAAGAAGGTCCCTGGTAATGCATTCTGGCTTTGTCATAAAAGAACGGCTTGCTGACCTTTGTCTGAACTCGTGAGGAGGGTAATCAGATTTTGTACTTTTTTTTTCTCCTGAGCCTTGCCAAATTAAAATTCACAAGCCCTGTGAGAGTCTAGCAATAACTTAGGACATGCAGCTATGACCTATGAGTGAGGATTAGGGTACAAGCAATGTACAGGAACCTGTTATACATACAAACTCTGACTAGTATTGGTGCTACCTGAGAAAAATGCTTTAATTCGATGAAGAAGACGTTGTTGCAAGTGTTCTAAAGTGGTTACATTTTTGAAAGTGATGCCACTGATGAGGTATTCCTTAACAGAGAACAAAGCATGTAAAGAAATATAGCAGTTTTAGGAACCACTAGCCTTTAGGTAAATTGAGTTATGCCAACTGCATGGCTGAATTTTTTTGTTTTTTTTGCTGGCCATGCAAATTTTATTGAGCTTCACTTTTTAATTGAATCCTATATTGTTCTTTAATTAAATTGAATCAATATTCAGATCAGTTTCTGTCAAAAATAATCACATTTTACTCTTTGGCAATTCCTTTAGCTTCTGTTTGTCAAACTAAGAGCTAGGGCTGTACAATATTAAAAAATAGATGATATCTCGATATTTTCTGGGATTTTGCCGATAACGATAATTAGACGTTACTTAGGCATTGTATATCTTGGGTTTAAAGTATTTAAAAGCTGTTTGAACCCATTTCTATCAACTGCCTGATGGCACCTTGCCTTGCATGATGTAACTGGTGACAGCATTTGTTATGTCTTGCCATCTGCTGCTTTTTTTTGCAGAATGATTCCTCTGAAATTTGCCGAGTGTGTTTTTGTGCTGGTACCTTGGTTGGTTTAAGCCTTTTCTCATATAAAATCAGGTGTAAATGCACTCAATAAAACATTTATATCTCTCTACTCAACCCACGACTTTGTAACCCACCTGGTTTCTTATTCCCTCTGACCAACCTCTGTGTCTATACAATAGCCAAGGAAGCCATATTGCCTAAAATGTTGATTATGTCATTAGAAAAATCATCCCCTTCAATATTGAGTCAGCCTTGATTTAGTCAGCTGCCTGTTAGCTGCTGTTTATCCAGAAGCTGCCAGCGCATCATCTCATGTCCGCCTCCCACCTCAGCACACAACAGCTCTGAACCCTCTCAGTCAGGTGTTGTTAGCATTAGCAAGTCTCCTGCTTTGCAGCTGTTCTGATAGCTCTCGCTAAATGCGGGACAGCGTGTGGAAGGAGACGATCATTAGCATCACCCCATCCCTGGCTGCCCATCAGCGCCAATAAAAGGCTCACTTAGCAACATCCTGGCACGAGGAGCAGGACGGCCGTCAAGCTTATACTCGCTCACCTCTGACAAGGCCTTTTCTGAGGACAAGGACAGTTACTGTTATTATAATTCCCTATTTTTCTCGCCCCCCCCCAAAGAGATTTCTCTCTATCAGACACATACAGACACAAAAGAGAAGAGCTATGAGTGTGTTTCATGCAGCCAATTTATTACGCTGGCAGACTAATGGGGTGCTTTTCTTTGACAGCTCTTGATAAGGGAGGGCAAGAAGTTGCCTTGTCTGCCGCAGGTTGGAAGAACTGTGGGAGTCACGATAATTACTATCAAAGCAGCTGTAATACACATAATAGAATACTGCGTTAGAGAACACTAATCAATTAATTAGGGCCTGATGTGTCATCCCGTGTTGTGATTTTTTTGTTTCTTTTTCCTTTCTTCTGGCTGATAGCGTTTAGTCATTAAATTTAAAAAAACATTTGTGTGCGCCGCTGTAGCAGCCCACCCCTTTCCTGTTTCTGTATTTTTTTTTTTTTTTTTTTTTTACAATTATGATTTAATGAAATGCACATTTAAATGATTGTTGTAGAAAACAGAGGAAGGAGAAAAAATAAACAAGAATGCTTTGAGAATATATTAGGCAATGTACATAATTGCGGAAGATGATTAGAAAGCAAACATCCTTGAAGGTCCTTGAGTTTATAATCAGCCTCGAAATTAAAATATTTATTTGTTTCCCTTTTGCCTGAAAAACGGGATATTATTTATATAATTATGTAAACAAAGTTGAGAGATTTTTTTTTCTCCCTTTCGCTGGCATGTTGGAGAGCATGCTGGTGACCTTGGCTCATTTCCTGCACACTGGGCTGACAGATAAAACTTTATTACAAGTCGATGGGATGAGGAGCAAACAGCTTGTGACAAGCAGCACGCGCTGCGTATTAGGGAAATATCGCAATTAGCAGCTGATTTCCTAGAGCTGAAATGCCAAGGAGAGGGGTAATAAGTGAGGTTTGTTTGTGGCCTGGAAAGGCGTAATTATAAACTGCTTTAAGAGCACCGCATTCAACGCGCCGCGTCGTAACACGATAGGCCGCGTCAATCCATGATGCTATTAGTCCTAGCACTAGAAGCTCTCTGTTCTTTCGCGGCAGTGCTACGCGCCAGGTGTTTTCTCTCCACCATTATCTGTTGGTTATGTTGATTGTGAAGAGGTCCGAGCCTCCACATGTTCAGTGATAATGGCTCTTCACCTTGTGTGTTTGCTGATTCAAGCGTTAACACTTGTAGAAGCTGGGAAGCTTTTTCAAACGTTCACGTCAGTACTGGGTATCTTTAGGTAGATGTAACTCACCTGAAAGTGAGAGGCATGCGGCAGCCTTTGCGTCCAAACCCAGACCAGGCAGGAATGTGCTCTATGCAGTCGCCTAATCGCAACGAACCCAAAACGGTCCACCTTATCAGCGCTCTCTTGGAGCGGCACACGGGAAGCGAGTGGAAAACACAGCCATTACTGCATGTGGCAGAAAGGTTTTGGGACTTATCTAATCAGCAGGGAGGTTGCTGTCTGTCCTCACACACATACACACACAGAAGCACTTGGACTCCCACTTGGACCTGCCGCCAAACTCCTGATGGATGCCTATTTGACTATTAATCTAAAATATCTAGTGTCAGTTACATTTAGGCATTTAGCAGACGTCCTTATCCTGAGCGACTTATGATTGATACAGTCTTACAATCCAAGTGATTGTGGGTTAATGCCTTGCTCAAGGATCCAACAGTGGCAGCTTGGTGGATTTGAACCCTGGACTTTCTGGTCCATAGGCCTGTGCCCCTGTGTATATGTACAGTGCTGTGCAAAGCCCTTACACTTGAGCAATAGCAGCAGCTGGCAGCTTCATCGGGATGGCAGATTGACCCCTTCTACAGTCCAAAGAAGCTTGATCAGGAATGGTCATTTCGAAAGGGTTGCAGCCAAGAATCCACTTTTTCAGAAGGGGAACAGGGTGAAGAGACTAAGATATGTTAAAGCTCACAAAGACTGGATTGAAGATCAGTAGAGAAGGGCATTATGGAGTGCCCAATCAAAGTTTGAAATTTTTGTGTCCAATCGTCGACAATATGTTATATATGGTCATTTGCTAAACAACAAATGTAATGGTGGTCTAACACTTTTGCATCATACTGCAAGTGTTTCATCAAAAAGACAGAACCCAAAACGTACTCAATCATGCATCAGATGACTCCACTGGGCTTGTACTAATCAGACTCCAGTGTGCCCTCTGTGAGTTGCTTTGAAGACAAATCCCGTTTTGATGATGATGTGTGCCCTCATCGCCTAAACCACCCGCTGCCATTATGGAATCAAGAGACAAAGTCTTTTGCACTTACAGTTCCATCAGTTCTCTCACCCCTCAGCTGGTGTAGGTGAGCCTGGCGCCAGCTGCCATTCCAGCAGCCGGGGAACCATCAGAATGAATTGCACGAGGCAGCTATCAGCCATTAATTATTGTAGCTAACGCCACTGATGAAGGAGTCAAGTCTAGGTCAGAGCAGAAGATTTCAAGGGACTTATCAGGTTAAGGTTGGAGGGCAAGTTCTCCCCCTAACTTTAATCTGATGCCATGCCTGGGGAGATTTGTGGAGATCTGCGCTGACCTCTTGGCCCAGAGGTGTCGCTGCCGGTCACATGTCAGTCAGGCTCCTGCTGTTCGGATTGAGATTGGCAGTGGTATCTGGACGGCTTTATCCTTCTGCACAGAGTCTTGTTTTGGACTGCTAGGGCTCTGTCCCGGTGCTCGTTCGCTCACTTTATCCACGTTGTTGGATCTCTGACATATATGGGACATAGCCCTTGCACTCCACCAGGCATGCCTGACCCCAAAAATGGCCATAAGTTGATCTGAACTGTGTCACTTTGCTATTTTTATGGCTCCCAGAGCTGCAGTGCAAGTATTAGAGTTTTGACCATCGGTAGCCACAGTAGTAGGATTTGATCAGGATTTGGGTTTCTTAAAAGGGTAATTTGAAGGGAAGAGTGTAAATTAAAATCCTTAATGTTATGCATAACTGTAAATGATACATTAATAGTAATAATAATAACAGTAATGTTCCATTTATATATTTGCCAAATGATTTAAGAGTCAGGAATCTATTGACCCTGCCTATTTGTCCAGATGACCAGAAGTCCGATGTACAATAGACAGGTGGTTGAGAGCTGGAGGAGAGGTGAATATAGCGAGGGCGATGAGCTATGCCAAGTGATTGGTATAGCATGTAGGCAACAGAGTCATGTGTAGTTGTGCTGGTGTGTAGCAGTGACAACCTAGTAAACCAGCCACAGTTGGTCTGTACCTGAAAAGGAAGAGGAAAAAAGAGCAGACGTCCAATAGAAACCATGACAATGACAGGAAATAACCAAACGTCGGTACGAAGCTCTGCTGCGACTCATTCCTACTACTCACCGTCCCACGTTGGCCAACACACCAAACCAAACACCAACCTTTGTTCAAAGAGCAGGAAGGATTCGTAAAGCAGTCGTACAGATCAGCAACTTAAAGTACAAACTCACCCAAGGGAGCAGCCTAAGGTGCAGGGCAGAGGAGTGTTCTCACAGCTGAGATGAAGGTAAAGTTAGAAGCTCATAACCAGAGCAACCGAAGGATAGGTCCAAAAAGGTCACAAGCGTCACAGGGCAAAAAAGAGAACTTCCAGGAAGAAAGTACAGTAAAAAAGTACCAGTAAATAGTCCAGCGAGAAGCAGCAGCAACACAACATATTCTCCCCTGGAAGAGCAGCAACAAACAGCTGAGATTGTCTTTAGAGAGAACTTCTGTTATGCTACGATTGCATTACGTTCTGTGAAACAGGGCATTGACCAAAATGTACTTTTGAAGATCAGCCAGATGAAACAAAGACTCAACGAGTGAATGTGAATCAGTTTATGTAGATGTAGATTAGGGAGAAAGCACAAGTAGTGGCGGGACAAACAAAGCAGTACTACTTACAATAGGACAGGCAGATATACTTATGAACACCAATTACAGCTTGTTGCAAGTAAGGAGCGGAAAGTCATAAACACAAACATGAGTAACTTACAGAAAAAAGTTTCTAAACACATCAACCGAGTTAGAACAGTCTGTAGTCCCAACGTGGGCGTTGACTGTCTGTTGAGGTAACCAGCTGTTTATGGCCGCAAAGCCTGGAGTTGCAGGAAAGACGTTTATCTCCTATAAGAATTTATTGTCACTGTTAAGACCTCAGTCGATAAAGCAAACAGACATTTATCAGCTGGTCGTTAAACAGCGCATACCTGTGCATGTCTAGCCTGTGCTCAAGTCTCTCAGGATGTGCTAGGATGCTTCACAAATGCTGCTGTTCATTGATACCATCAAAAATACAGTCCTTATTTGGGGAGAAGGAGAACTTGGTAAACAGCAGCAACAAAAGCAGCAAAATCTGACCAGCTACACCATGAGTTCCATATTGGTGACATTATCCAGATCTAGGATTTGCATAGTAGATGTGCAACGCCAGTGTTTAGCTTCTGAGTGGTGTGATAGATTAGCGTGCGGCATAATCTTTTCTTAACCTCCGTGATCTTTTTTGCTCCTTGTTTTGACCTTGTCTCTTTCCAAGAAAATGATATTACAGTGTTTAGGTCATCAGCTTCTCCTCTGCCCTGTTACTGTAATCCTATTTTCTGTGTCATCTGGCAGTGTCAGCAGATGGTGGCCTGAGGAGGCAGTTTGACATCCAGCTCACAGCTGTCTGGGCCGCCTGACAGGCCTCTTTTGTCTCTCAGTCATCGCTGCGAAGTAACAGTTCTTGGGCCTATTGTGTCTCTATTTAACACCCTCTCTTTCGGAGTAGTTCGGCTAAAATGTGTGTAATGTATGCAGTGACATAACTGCCAAAGTTCTCCAATGGCAGAAAGGCATGTCTTTCTATCGCTGGCAGCCTGTGGGTGAGTGGGTGGTTGTGTATATGTCCGGATGGGGGCATTTGGGGGTCCCTCGTTTTGGTGTTGATGAAAACATTAGCGTGAGCACTGGAGAAAGTTGAAGGGGCTTGATACAGTCCCCTAAGGAACACCCACTCCTGGCTGGCGTCCAGGCCCACGGTTGCTTGGCCTCACTTAGTTCCAGCTCAGTGCCCGTGGCAGCCTTGACCCCAGGGCCACTCCTACCTCATTCCCATGGTTTTCTTTTGATATTCTCTTTTTTTTATCTTTCTCTTCTCTTTGGTCCTTCCCTCCTCCACCGCATAATGTCTTCATAAGGCTTAGTTTTGTCATTTGTCAGAGGGAAACCAGAACGTGGTAGATAGCAAAGAAAAGGGAGACTAAATACTATGTTTAGAAGTGTATTGTAAATGCAGAATAGAAATTTTAGGACCGTACGATCCATTTGTTACCAATGAGGCACTCACTTATCAGAATTCTGTAATATCTTTGTGCAAACCACGTTGGCGCTCCCTGACAGGCACTCTGAGATTAATTCACTGGGACATGTTCAGTCCATTGTTGACTCATGCAGTGAACTTCTCTCAGGTTTGTGTGTGTTTAATTGCCATGGCTCCAGCTCTCGGTCAGCTTGTCTCTCATCTCTGTGTGCTGTCCCAGACATGCTGTGTGAGGTGTTTGTCTGCAGTGCGCAGACAATCAATACTTTCCCATTTAAGGAAGTCTAAGGTCAGGTCCCTGCACTGACAATGTGGATTTTGTTAGATAGTCAAAGGTCAGGTAATAATTATGTTTTTAACCGCTTTGGGTGCAGAATTGAGCCGTTTCCTGTTTGAGATGACCGTGGCTTGTATATGCTGCTTACTGTACTGTCAGAACAAACCAATTTGCCGGTCATTTAAAGGGAGAGGGTAAGTATGTCCTGTCTGACCACAGGTCCTTTGTGTTTGCGGTATGTCGTCTATAGAATGGCTTGCTTCATATGTGAGGCATGTGGGTGTTTGGAGCCCCGTCGTCCTCTGCTGCAGGGCTGGACATTAATGTGTGTGTATGTGTGTGTGGTCGATTTCAGGGGTCAGGGACTGCTGATAGCTTACTCTCTGCATCCACAGAGAGAGAGCAAGGCTTGTACCATGCTTCATCATTAACTTATTTGAGGAGCCACAGGAAGCGACCTACACAGGTTGACTGACTGACTGCCTCACGCCGATGTTTGTTTACCTGTGTAATTGTATTCAGGCAGCAAAACACACAACCGGGGGGGAAAACATGCTCAATGCTCATGCACTCCGAGGCACAGCAAAATCAGAAGGTAAACTATTTGTTTAGCCTCTGGCTGCAATTTATTGTGCCTACACAGGTGACTGGCGGCATTGTATTTTGGTTGCTATTTCTGTTAATTGTTTTGGTTTTATTAATGTTAGGAGTGGCTTTAGTGCATATCCATTGCTTAAAATGATCTCCCTTTATCTCTCTGACTGCGACTACTCAAGTCTAGTGCCAGAAATGAAAATGTTTAGTTATGTCTGGGATCCAATAAAAATAGAGAGGAGACTGCCCCTACAGTAATTTCTGTTAAAAAAATAACTTAAGAGTCCAGACTGACACTGTTCTTATAATTGATTTGGCTCCTGAATGGCTGAACAGAAAAATATATTGTCCTGAGTTCTTAAGTTCAAGCCCTGTTGATGCCACAGAACTCATTCTCTGGATAGACCTCCATAGTGCGAGGAGTGACACCAGACCAGACGGCGTAACCAAATAATGAGTGGGTCAACGGAAAACCACAGCGGTGCAACGTATATAAGCGCCGGGGTCTACTAAACTGCTAAAACCTTGTCATAATAATATGACTTTGTGTTATTAGCTGTTCATTTGCTTAATTTGGTGCTTGTTTCAATAAAGCTGAATGTCAGTTACAAACCTGTACAACACATCATCCTTTCTCTCATGCCTAAATTTCAGAGGCAAGTATTTCTAAAGTCTCTAATGTATAACTCTGGAAAAAATTAAGAGACCACTGCAAAATTTACTCTTTGTAGGTATTCTATGTGTTAGGGTGAAATGGGGTGTTTTGTTTTATTCTATAACATAGTGACAAATTCCCATTTGAAAAGTTTATTTGCAACAATGATAAAAGATGAAAATAACAAAGAAGGTGCAGTGTTTTCAGACCTTGCTTAATACTACAAATAATATTGAGAAGAAATTTTAATATTCTTTTTTTAACAAAACAATACTGATGTTATAAGTTGGGAATTTCAGAAATCAGTACCGTATTTTTCGGACCATAAGGCGCACTTAAAATCCTTTAACTTTCTCAAAAATCGACAGTGTGCCTTAAAATGCGGTGCGTCTAATGTATGAATTAATTCTGGTTGTGCTTTCTGACCTAGAACCGATTGTAGATGGTACACGGTGCTTCATACATCTGTCAAAATATTTTAGCACGGCCTTGGTAAGTTACGAAGCTTACGGCCACCGTAGTGCGCAGCATCACGGAGTAATACGGTATGTGCTTCAGCATTAGGGTACATGCATTCATTCATACATTTTCGAAGCGGATTTCAAACACAACGCTATCAGTCACGCAGTACAACATGGACATAGAGCAGCTGCGAGAGAATTCAACATTAACGAATCAATGGTACGGAAGTGGAGGAAGCAAGAAGACGCCCTGCGCCAGGTAAAGACCAAACTGAGCTTCCGACGGAACTTAAGAGTTTTGTTTCAGTTCATGCGCCTTATAACCCGGTGCGCTTTATAGCCCAGAAAATACGGTAGTTCAGTCGCATATTTTATGTATCAAGTGGTAGCCTAGCGGGTAAGGTTTGCCACTGTTTGGTCCTTGAGCAAGACCCTTAACCCACAATTGCTTGGATTGTAAGATTGTATCAATTGTAAGTCACTCTTGATAAGGGCGTCTGCTAAATGCTGTAAATGTAAACTAAGTAGAATGGTCTGGGTCTGTGTTGCAGTTCATGAAATACTGGAATGGAATTCCGTGCATGTAGATATGTTGATTTTAAGAAAATTTGGAGTGGTCCCTTAATTTTATTCAGTACTGTATTTGATATACACTGCATATATTTAACTGGCTGAATTTGAATTTAAACGTTAACAATTGTGCTTTAATAAACATTATTTCAGGACATTAACATTAATGTACATTAATTAGGCTACATCAGAAACGTTTAGTGGGGCACAAAGATTGGTGGATGGAACCCAGGTGACACAGTCTCATATCCATTGCTTAAAATGATCTCCCTTTATCTCTCTGACTGCGACTACTCAGTCGCAGATGTTTGAATTGAGAGTAAAAATGATTTGGTCATCGATTAGACTTTGTGCATACTGAACCTCTGCTGCTCTATAGCTGATTTATTATTTGTTTAAGAATATTTAATTTGTCAGCACTCACTAGAAAAAGTAAATATGAAGACCGTAATATTAATCACTGTATGTATCACAGCATCCTGATCTCGTCTGTATGTATCCAATACAGGTATGCGCTGTTTGACAGACATCTGATCAACATCCGTTCCCTTTAACAGCAAGGTCTTAAAATAAATTATAATAGGAAATAAAAATCTATTTTAGCTCCGGATCTTGCAGCCCCAACAGCCTGTCAAAACTGCAGAAACTGCTTCACATTCACTCGTTGAGTCTCTGTTTCATCTGGCTGAACATCTGTGTTGGTCGTTAATACTGTCTATTGATGCATTTTTTGCTTCCGTCAAACAAAAGTATCAGATCCATCATAACATCCTCTTAAGTGTTACGGCTTTCCACTAAATATTATTAATAAATAAATGAGAATATTAATTATGTGTTAAAAAAACGTCATTTTAAAGCAGCTTTTTATCTGTTTATATTTTGTCTTTTTTTAAGTTTGAGTAGTTCAACCAAAACGAAAATTATTAAAATAAAAACACGAATATATGTCAGTATGTCAATAAATTAATTATGTCAATCTGATTTGTAATTCTATGAATTCACATTTGTAATTAAATTGTTTTGAAAGTGCAAGTATTTCACATTTGGTTGCATTGAGATATCACAATCGATAAACCTAATATGTGGCTTTGCGCAGTTGCAAGGGTTAATGAATGGCACCTCTATTGATCTGTATGGGAAATATTTGTATGATACATGTGTCATTTGAAGGGAGGGGATAAAATCATAGCAGCCCCTGTTGGCTTAGACTTTTAAAGAGAGATGAAGCTATCAAAATTGCATATTGACGAAAGGGCTCGGGTGAGTGAGCCCCAGCAGCTTGAAATAAACTTGCAGTGTGCAGTCATTACGACTGGCCGCTGTGGCCTCCCTTAACCTTGAGCCAGTCGATAAGCTATTATAACCATGCAAATTGTGGCCAAATCAGAGATCTGACATATTGGAATTATATTCTCCCACAGCCGCCGGCTTATACATCATTATAGGACTGCCAGCAACGATATGCAATATGCTTACTGTTGTTTTGCTTTCTTTATTAGGGTTATAGGAAGGTGGAGGGAAATGAAAATATATATCTTTCTGGTCTTATACGTGCCTCTTTTACGCTGTAGCCAAGCCGTTTTGGTAAGGGTTGGTGGCTCAGTAGCTGGAATGATGTAATGCGGTGTACAGACTGTGTAAACACCCCTGCCCTTGTCCTTGGAAATGTTATAAGGTGTGTGTTAGCATACAGAGGGACTGCAGGGTCAGCTTGGGCAGAGTGCTACAGCTTTGACATTGTAGCCCTGCTGTGGATGTGAGTGCGTTTTTAAGACTGTACATCACCTAGCCTGGTTTCTAAGAGGAAGAGCTTGGTAGATAAAAGTCACAAGACCTGGGCTATATTACTATATGAAATAATATGTAGTGATTACAATCATAGGAAGTGTCACAAAGCAGCTAAAACAGATTCTAGACCTCAGTTGAACAAAGATGACGGTAGCAAGGACTGTGGTAGCCTAGCGATTAAGGTACTGGACTATGGAGGTACCAGACCAGAAGATCCAGGGTTCAAATCCCATCTCTGACAAGCTGCCACTGTTGGATCCTTGAGCAAGACCCTTAATCCACAACTGCTTAGATTGTAAGATTGTATCAGCTGTAAGTCGCTCTGGATAAGGGCGTCTGCTAAATGCTGTAAATGTAAATGTAAGGAAAACCCCCTGAAATGCAGTACATTTACAGCATTTAGCAGACGCCCTTATCCAGAGCGACTTACAGCTGATACAATCTTACAGTCTAAGCAGTTGTAGGTTAAGGGTCTTGCTCAAGGACCCAACAGTGGCAGCTTGGAAGAGATGGGATTTGAACCCTGGACCTTCTGGTCCAGAGTCCAGTACCTTAACCACTAGGCCACCACAGTACTGTGCCAAAGTCTTAGGACACCATTTAATTAGATGTATCACTGTTTTAGCATATGCAGTGCAATTATTTCTCAATCTCTGTATTAGAATACAACCAAAAGTACAGAGAATTTGTATGCAGTATTAAGGCAACTTTTCTAGGCTACAGGGGCAAGTGTTTAGTGTGGGCGAAAGCAGCATCTGGCAGCTGCACTGGGATGCCAAGTTGACCCTTCTACAGTCTGAAGAAGCTTGATCAGGATTGGTCTTTTTGGCAGGGTTGCAGCCAAGAAACTACTTTTTCAGAAGGGGATCAGGGTGAAAAGGCTAAGATATGCTAAAGCTCACGAAGATTGGAATGAAGATTGGTAGAAGAGAGCATTATGGGATGACAAATCCATTTTTTGGGTCCAGTCCTTTGCTAAAACAACACATCTAATGGTGATCAAATATATATATATATATATATTTAAGTACTGTACAAGATATAGGCTGTTAGATTTAACGTACATGAGTGAATATTTACATTTAACACCATAAAAGGGTGTTTTATTGTGAATTGGTAGCACAAGTAATACGTTATGTGTTGTGTGTCAATCAGATTTATTTATCTACGTAGAATTTAGAGAACCATGGTCATGAATTGTATGTAATAACCGCACTCGCATACATGTAGTGAAATGCAGTGAGACATTTTAATGACTTATTTCCTTAATAATGCAATTTTTCCTCTAATTAAATAATTGCGTCGCATGACTGTGGAACTCCTCCAGTGCATTTATTGCAACCTGGCACAGCGGTGTCACTGTGAAACGTTTGGAATGATTGTCCAATCAGCATTCCTGCTCAGGTTTTGGCACAGGGTTCCAGAGCAGCAAGGTTCAGGCAGCCCCAGGGGCTCCAGTTGCTGTGCGTTCTAAAATACACAGATTTGTTCCACAAAGTTCTCCGATGGCTCGCAGATGGGCAGCGATTAATCAGAGAGGTAACTGTGAAGTAGTTTGCAATTAGACGGCAAAGCTCTGAAGCATCCTAATTGAATCAGAAAATTAGAGCGACTGTGCGGTAATTGGCCGGTTCCTATGCAGCAGGTGCCAGCCCACTCGACTGTGGAACAAGGTATTTAAGTCACATTAGCAGGAGTAAAAATATTCCCTGATATGGAGCACTTAGATTTTCTGCTCGTTTTCACCAGAGATGTCACCAGCAGTGGACCCAGCCGCCTCACGGTGCAATTACGATAAGCACCGACGCGCAGGAAATCGACTTTCCGCAGTCTCTCATGGAAAGGGGCGGGGGGGACGGGAAGTCCCAAATCATTAGGGGTGCCTATTCCAGTATGGGGATGCTTGGATTGATCAGTGCGTAATTCCTGATCTGATCTTATCTGTACTGATAAGGGCACCATCGTGCCTGTTTGTGTAATTAATTTTTTCACTTAACCATGTGTTTATACTTGCGTTATCCATCATGTTTTGCTTTTGTCTGTATATCTTTTACCAGCCTGTAATAAGGTGTTAATGGTCCCATTGCTGCCGACGTCTATTATGTCTGTCTCCACACAGGAAATTCCTACAGTATATGTACCTTGACCTTGACCTCAATGTTTTTATTGTGGCTTCACACAGTTACTGTACGTATGGAATAAAAAATAGATGCTGTGGAATCATTGAGTTCTGCAGCTTTTCTGTTCGTTTCAATTACTTTCAAATTTTGATTCGTTTTCATTTCAGTTTAATCATTAAACATTCAAACACATTATTAAAAGGGATTCAAATATTTACCCGTGATAGCTGCAGCAATTTTAATGTGATGAATCACATTTTACTCACTAATTCGCTGTCTATCCTGGGCCAGAAACATTATCGGTAACCCCTCACACCCTCACTGTGGATTGTTTTCTCTCTTGGCCTCTGGAAAAAGGTTTCGGAGCATTCGGTGCAAGACTACTTGGTTCTTTAATAGTGTTTTCCCACAGGCCATCAGACTGCTAAATTCTGAACAGTAACGCTTTACATGCTGCTGCTGTATGATCATCGGGTCTGTACGGAATAACATGCCTTTCAGTGTACTTATTTAAATCCATCTCTGTGGCTATCTATAAATATGGATATATATAACTATATATGGATATATATAAATATATATATACACCCCCACAGATCAGGTGCTATTTGAGTGGTGGATCATTCTCACCACTGCATTGACACTGATGTCATGGTTGTGTGTTGGTGTGTGTTGTGCTGCTGGAGTTTTTAGACACTCTATTAGACACACCTACCTTATTGCCCCACCTTGTAGATGTAAAGTCAATGACAGTAGCTCATCTGTTGTTGTACAGTTTGTGTTAGTCATCCTCTAATCCTTCATCGGTGCTCACAGGATGCTGTCTACAGGATGTAGATGGCTGGACATTTTTGGTTAGTGGGCTGTATTCAATCCAACAGTGACACTGAGGGGTTTGAAAACTCCAGCAGCACTGTTGTGTCTGATCCAGTCATACTGCAACACACACAATCGCTGCATTGCTGAGAATGATCCACCACCCAAATAGTACCTGCTCTCTGGTGGTTCTTTGGGGGGTCCCTGACTGTTACAGAACAGAGTAAAGGGGACTAACAAAGTATGTAGAAAAACAGATGTGATGTCCAATGACTGATTATTTACTCGGGTATTTATGACAGGTTACATTACACATCCTAACATCTGTTTCTGAAAACACATTCTCTCACAGTGCTCCAAACTTCAAATATTTCCAATTTCCTACAAAAGCTTGAGCATTTATCTCTCTCTCTCTGTCTCTCTGTCTCTCTGTCTCTTTCTCTCTCTCTCTCTCTCTCTCTCTCTCTCTCTCTCTCTCTCTCTCTCTCTCTCTCTCGATTTAGCTACTTCTGTACTGAAAATACATTAACTTACTGAAAGATTGTAATACCCCAGCTTTGCTCTGTCATAGTTTACACATATAAATGTTTGAGTTGAGTACAGTGGCAGGTATCATAAATAGAGTATGAGTAACATATTATTAATGCATTATAATGTATTATGGTGGCTTGGTAAGCCAGTGGTTAGCCTTATGTCCATGCTGGTTTCTTCCCACATTGCAAAGACATGTGTTAGGTCAGCTGGCATCTCAAAAGCCTCTCAGTGTCAGTGAGTGTAGGTGTTTGCATGTCCCCTGCATTGACATGCAGGGTGGTGCCCTGTCCAATGTTGGTTCCTGCCTTGCAACTTTAGGTTCTGGCTCATCACCCACGACACTGAATCGGTTTACGCGGGTGTTAAGAGGGTATGAGTATAATGTATTATCCATGCAATGCCAATCTATATGTTAGGCTTTTTATGTATTCTCATAACGGGCATATTTAAGCTGTCATTACTGTCACAGAAGACTAAAGGTTAACACATTTATCTGGATAAAGGTGAGACTAGTCCTACTGGATTCATGGTATTCACTGTTGATTAGAACGTAAGTTCCAAATTTGACCATACTTGTCCTGGCAAGGATTACATGGGTCCAGAGCCTATCCCAGAATCCACTGGACAGGAAACAGACGAAAGTGTTCCCTGGACACACCACCAGACTTTCAAGTTGCAAGCCCGATCTAACCCAGGTGCTCAGGAACTGCTGTTTCCAGCAGTTGGCTCTTACTTCTGAGCCACAGGAGCTGCCTGTGTTAATTAATTAACAGAAACATTGAGATTCTTGAACGCTGGTTAAACCGAGTGAAAATTTCAAGGACATGGCCAAACTTTTTTCAAGAAACTTTGGTGTTCACAATGAAGCGCAACCCCAAATCAGAAGAAGTTGGGACAGTATGGAGAATGCAAATAAAAAACGCAGTGTGTCTTACATTTACTTTGACTTTTATTTCATTACAGAATGTATGAACCTAATGTATTTCATGTTTTGTTTATTCAACTTAATTCATTTGTTAATATACATTTTACATTTACAGCATTTAGCAGACGCCCTTATCCAGAGCGACTTATAATTGGTACAATCTTACAATCTAAGCAATTGTGGGTTAAGGGTCTTGCTCAAGGACCCAACAGTGGCAGGAGTTGGGAGAGGTGGGATTTGAACCCTGGACCTTCTGGTCCAGAGTCCAGTACCTTAACCGCTAGGCTACCACAGTCCCACATTATAAAGCTCTATACATCCATTATAAAGCTCTAACTAAACTAAACTAGGCATCTGAGGCATCTGGGAATGACCATCACATGGTGAAAACATGTATTGTGGTCAGAATTGTGCTGGAAGAAATGGACCAAACACAAAAATGACCATCCAGCAAGAATTCCAGAAGGGTCTGTCATGGTATGGGGTTGGGTCAGTGCCCTTGGCAAAGGTCATTACCACTTTTGTGATGGCAGCATTAATGCACAAAATAACATGGAGATTTTGGAGCAACATAAGCTGCCTTCAAGACGACATCTTGTCCAGGGACGTCTACACATTTTTCAACAAGACACTGCAAACCACATGCTGCACACATTACAAAGGTTTATCTCTGGTAGAAGAAGGTACGAGTACTGGACTAGTCTGCCTGCAGTCCTGAACTGTCCCCAACAGACAGTGTGTGGAGAATTCAGAAACGAGAAATGCGACACTGACAATCCTGTACTGTTGCACATCTTGAGACGTGTTTGCAGGGAGAATGGGACAAACTAACATCCGAAACACAATCTCTTGGTATCCTCAGTGCCAAAATGTCTTTTAAGCATTTTGAGAAGGAATGAGGACATTACAAAGTGGTTTTGTTGCATTTCCATACTGTCCTAACTTTTTCTGATTTGTGGTTGTAAGAAAATTCCAGTATGTTTTTGAGAACTCTAGTTTAGAATAGTTGGAACTATATAACTTCTTTTTGGGTATACGTTTCAGTTTAGCGTTTGTAGCACGGAAGTGACAGTTCCATGAGGCTGTCACCCCAGAGTGTCCAGTGTTCCCAGTACAGACCATTGCAATTCCGGACAGACTAAAACATTAAGTGAAGATGAAATGATTATAGTTCTGTTTTTTCCCCCAGTTGCATTAATGCAGTTTAACCATAATCCTGCACGTGTGCAGAGTGCCAAGTTTATGCGTATTTTAGGTTTTTTATGCATACGTGTGCATGCTAAAAGAGCAAAGGAAGGCTCCAGCCTCTCTCACCTTGCTTTTTCCTGACAGCGCAGACAAACATGAAAAGCCAGGAGAGGAATTAAAAATTGATCACATTGCGACTGGATTTGCACCTACTTTGGGCTGGTACGCTTTCAGAGAGTCCCCTTTGCGTGCTCGGCGCAAAGGCAGGAGTTCTTTCACGTCTGTCGACATGATGGAAATAGCGAGTGAGAGGGAGACAGAGAGGAAGAAATCCCTGGGTACAGCATGTGGAGATGGCTTTAAACCATGCCCTGTTTGCACAGTGAGGCGCTCGGGGAGCACCCAGAGTTTGACTCATGCTTCTCTCTCTCTCTCTCTCTCTTTTTCTTTCTTCACTCTCTCTCTCTCTCTCTGCCGTACTGTCTGTCTTGCTCAATTGCTTACTCGATCTTACATACTCATTCATTCTCTCTCTCTCTATCTCTTCTCTCCCTCACTCTCCCCCTTGCTCTCTGTCTTCCTCCCATGCCTCCTCAGCATGCAGAGTCTGCTCTCTCTCCCCCACTTTGATATCTTCATCTGCCCTGCCAAAGCACCAGGCTCTCTGGCATGTGTACACTCCCCAGAAAGTGGATTACACTCTGCCAGTCCTTCGTGTCACACCTCATAGTATTACTTATTTAGCACTATTTTATTTTTTTATTTTTTGCAGGACCTGGTTTATTACAACTTTTGATCCATTTATGCATATTACACCAATTGTGGCAGGCAGAGCACGAGTACACGTGCGTGTGCGTATTTACCGTAGCCGTGGATTTGATTATGCGGGTCTTATTGTTCTTTTATGCATGATTGAATCCAGCAGCCGCTCAATCATTTCTCATTGTGAGCTTACATATCCAGCAGTGCAGTAATGTGGCTGGTGTGTAAACAGGTTGATGTAAATGAACGTATTGATTCTTCTGGTAATGAGTTCCTGGAGACATGACGAGAATCCCATTCAGTGAGGAGTTCTGTGGGTTTGATTCTCAGACTTACCTCTGCTTAGTCATGCATAGTTCCCTTTATATGTTATTCTGTTTTATCAGAGGGCAGCACAGTCTTTAGCCCCACAGTTCCAGAATCCTGGGTTCTAGTCCCTGCTTGTGTAGAGTTTGCATGTTCTCTCTGTATCTGCATTGGTTTCCACAAACATTCCAAAGATGTGCATTAGGTTAATTGGCATCTCTAAAGTGTCCCACTGTTAATTAGTTCCAGCCAGTCAGTCCATGGCCCATCATTCATTTACCTGAACTGGATTAAGCTGGTATGGAAATTGAGCTGTTCATTAGGAGGCCAGTGAGATACAGTACTGTGCAAAAGTCTTAAGCCACCATTAGATTAGATTTACCGTTGATTTAGCAATGGTATAATGACTATATATAATTTCTTAGTCTCATTAGTGGAATATAACCAGAAAATACAGGAAATGAATATGCGGTATTAAAAAAAGAGAAAAGAATCAGAAAAAATGGCTTCTATGGGCTACAGTGGCAAGTATTTAGTGTGACCAACCCTTACACTTGAGCAATAGCAGCATCTGGGATGCCAAGTAGGCTCTTCTACAGTCTGAAGAAGCAGGAGTGGTCAGGACTGGTCTTTTTAAAAGGGTAGGAGCAATGCTAACAGGGTGAAAAAGCTAAGATATGCCCTAGCTCACACAGATTGGAATGAAGATCAGTGGAAAATAATATTAAGCAGTGAGAAATCCAAGTTTTAAATGTTGGGTCCAATCGTTGACAATATGTTATATATGGTCTTTATACAGTACAATTGAGAAAACAGCAAATCTAATGGTGGCCTTAGACTTTTGCACAGTACTGCATATGGAAAAAAATTGGATGGTACAAGCTCTATGACCAGCTTCAAATAAAAAATCTGGATATTTCTCGTCTAAAAGGCTCAATGTCACTTTTTATACTTGTGAGTTTGTGCCTATTGGAGGAAAGACTTTTGATATGACTCACAGCGGCTTACTTGTGCCAAGAACCTGCATGAAGCTAATAAGTGAAGATGAGATGGTGCCGACTTTGAGGCAAGAAGGCAATGACGAATGTCCAATAAAAGTGGCCGAGAAACTCATGCCACATAAGCAGCTGCACCACTTTGCAACATCAAACACAAAAAAACTGGTTGTTGCTTTGGGTATAAACCAAGATGTCATTCTCCTAGAACCTATTATGCAGGCTGTGTGGTGGCGCAAGTGGTTAGTGCAGTCGCCTCACAGCTCCATAGATCCACGACCTTCAACCCCGAGATTTACACTCCACCTGGTCGGAGTTTGTTCTCCCTGTTTCCACAAGAGTTTTGTCCAGGTACCCTGGTACTCTCCCACATGCAGTGCTTGGTTAATTTGTTTCTTTAAATTGCCTTCTTGGCTTCTCCAAATTAAACATCTTGGATTTGATCTCCTGATGATTGCCACTTGGGTGGTGTGGTGGTCTAATAATTTGTAAGAGGAGGGGAGAAATGATGAACAGATCAATGAAAACCCTCTCAAGCTATATTCTAGTTACTGCTCAATGCTCGCTCAATGGAGACCAGGCTTTGAGTATGGGAAGTGCCTTCCTGCTGGGTCAGTTCCGCATGCCTATCCATGACCAGGAGGCCGGTCAAAGATCATCCCCTGGTGTAGCAACAGTTACTCCTGTACGCTTACCACTGTGCCCTTCATTCCCTGCTAATAGGCATGACCAGGAAAAGTGGGGTTAAATGTAAGCGGGGGACTCCTGATGGTAGAAAGACAATTTAGTGTTGAACCACTCCCATTCCTTAATCTATCTCTGGAAGTATTGTGATGTTTACCCTCATCTCTGAGAAATGTGAATCTAATTTTTCACATTTTTTAGTGACTCTTCCTATGATCACAATGAAACCTTTTGCTGTAGTGCTAATAAAAATAGGATCAGATAAACCTCTGAAACTGGTGAGGCCACCAGGCATTAAGATACAGACCATCTGGCTCAGAGTCATGTCAGCCAAAAGACCGCTGTGAGCTTGTCCTCACTTTTATCTTTTGGGACACTTACAAAACACAAGGGGGGAAAAACAAAAGGGAGTGCTTGGTCAGGACTGGATTTTGGACCTCTGTTACTAGCTTGAGGCACTATACCGATTTACCATATGTTTTTGAAGCTTCCAGCTATCTTATGTCATAGTACCTTGTATTTGGAGTCTGTAATACTGCATATTCAGTAATAAAATGCATTTGATATGTTTTAAAGCCTGTAGTGAAACATTGCAGTCAAATATGCAATGAAGGTGCTGTGCTGTAAATCCCATTAAGTATGCAGTCGAGTAAAACTTACATTCATTCAATCATTGTCTTATCCGCTTAATTCCAATCCATCCAGCACATACACTCATTCACACACTAAGGACACTTTGGAAATACCAATTAACCTGACACATGTCTTTGGAATGTGGGAGGAAACCGCAGTACACAGAGTAATCCCACGCTGACAAGGGGAGGACATGCAAACTCCACACTGACGGAGCGCAGGGGTCAGGATCTCGGAGCTGTGAGGCGACAGTGCTAACACAGCACCACCGTGCCGCTCCTTCAGTAATATTTATTAGCTGTATGTTTAATACGATTGAAAGCATAATTCTACGATGGTTCTGTTGGTGAGCATTGAGCGGTGACTAGAATATAGCTTGTGTAGAACCTACAGAGGGTCTTTGTTGATCTGTTTATCATTTTTCCCCTCCTCATATAACACCTTGTAGATATAATATTATTTACAGTTATGTCATTTAGCAGACGCTTTAATCCAGTGCAAATTGCAATTGATTTAGTCTTACACTTGTGGGTTAAGCTTCTTGCTCAAGGACTCAACAATGGCAACTTGGCAGAGGTAGGATTTGAACCTGGGATCTTCTAATTCATATTCCAGTACCTTAACCGGTAGGCTACAGTCCCATATTATGTCTACTAATTTAAGATGTGTATAATAACAAAGCTGATGCCATATGTTGCAATCCCTCTTAGAACAAAATCAAGACAGAGTGGTCTAGTCTAGGGCACTTCATTTAATGACAGACTCCATTTAAAGAAGGATTGAGGACAAGACCCATCAGGTACATGCCCTCTGGCCCTATAAGAGAGGTACATGTTACCTGCATCACTAATGCAATTACTTATGCTTGGCTTGTTCCCAATATGCAGGACTTTATTTGTGGCTTGTCCAGTATCCTCTCTTAATGTTGCACCTGTGAAGATGAAGGAATGTCGACTATGGTGTCTACTGCAGCAGCGATGGCTCATGGTCCTGACTGAAACCATGCCTACCTTAAAAATCAGGTCAAGATACAGTTGGTGGTCAGTTCAGTGTCAGCTGAACGTCATTTACTGGTAGGGTTTAGAGTAGGGATTTCTTGTCTGTACTCACTAATTGCTTGTGTGTGATTGGCTGTCACTCCACATGGATGGACATGCGGCTACTCTTGGTGCCCCTTCACACTTTGGCTGACCCTGGAAGGGTTGGACATGGTTTTTGACTACCAGCATGCTGATGCAATGCTCTGTCAACACATTCAACCGATCTATTGGCGGGAGCAAGCAGCTTAGCTGTATTGTATCCCAGGCATCTCAGTCTCCTGCTTGCTCTGTCTCCAACATACCCATCAGACCTAGCGGTCAGCAGGTGGCTTACATTCCCTTCCACTACAACCTGGTCTAAGGTCAATAAGCCCCCTCCTTTTCATCTACAGGTCTCAGTCAGTGCCAAAGGTGCGGGTGAGTGACGTGGCACTCTGGCTGACCCTGTCTCTTGGCACAGCTTTTGATTTAATGGGATTAGCTGGATACTGCAGACTGTGTCTGTTCCTCTCACCGGGGCCTTTTTTAGCCCCAACCGACTAGGCTCTGCCAGCGTTCACAGGGTTGAGGGCAGCGCAGTGTAGTTGGAAAGGCTGGCTGGGCAGATCAGGATTGCCTGTTCCCAGAACACTGGGCACTAGATAGGTGTTGGGTGGCAGTAGGTATTGAAGGTATGAGCAAGTGAGTCAGACCAAAGCCTCACAGCCTTATTTATAAGTGCCAAGATATTTCACAATTTTACCACTGAGGTATTGGTTTTCAAGCCCTCACAATCACGGTCTTTAGTAAACATCACTCCCAGGGTCTAAGTTAGATGTATCAGATGTGTATTAGTGGCATGCCGGGCCTGCTCCCTGTCTCATGCACCATGCTTAGGAAGGCTTCCAGGTTCCCATGTGTGGCCATGATTGGCTTTGATAATTGCTCAGGCTAGCATGGGGAGCAAATCTGCTATCCATGCAGCTCAGTACAAAGCCACCTGAGACTTGGCCTCTCTCAAGCATTTTACCATCTTCCTATCTCCATATTTCACCAAATTCCCTAGCTACAATAGTTTCTTCCTTTGGTTACAATTGCAACATATTATGATCTGATAGTTGTAAGGATTCTATTGAGAATTTTAGAAACCAAGCTGAGATTGGGCTTGTGCCATACTGGATTAAATTTAGTTTAAGAAAATAAATCCTCATCAGACAGAATTATTTTTACCTAAAGGAATGTGCCACACTTTATAGCAGAACTAGAAACTGTTACCATTATGTTACCATTTATGGTTTTTAGTTGAGTATTTAGGAACGCTTATATTGTCGTCTAAGACTTTCCGTTCACTGGGGTACAAATATGATGTGACGCAGAGGCCAGATTCCCTTAGGAATACATCAGCAGGTGGAAATACACAAATAAAGCTACACACCTGAAAATGCCCATATCCACTAATATGGTAAGGATTGATTCAGGCTTTAAAAGAAGAGGTCACAAGTGTATTTCTTCTCCCATACAATGTGAGGAGGATGGTTCATGAGGCAAAACATTGTCCAAGGATCAGAAGAATGTTGGAGATTTGTAAATGGTAGCATTTGGGGGTCTTCCAGACTCCAAAGCTACAGTTGTGCAGTTTTGTGGTCAAATGGGGAGAAAAGCTTTTTGGCCCAAGCACTGAAGGTGGGTTTGGCATGAGAAGAAGATAATAAAGAAAGGAATTTGTATGTACGGTGATAAAGGATCTGTGAGCATACTCTGTGATTTGGTGAATTCAATTTCCTCCGATGACCTGTCCTAGCATACACAAGTTCATGGATTCAATGGAGTTTTAATAGAAAAATTCTTGCCTGTGCCAGTAAGCTACAGCTTGGTCTTTAAATCAAATAAAAATGATGAAATAACATATGGTATGTCCAAATCCACAGAATTCTGCTTCAGTGACCACAAAATCAAAACTTTGACATGCTTGTTTCAGTCCCCTGACCTAAAACCCATGGGAGCATGTGAGTTTTGTTGAAGGGAAGAGCACACAAGAGGCCTGTGACCATGGAGGATTTGTGGAGATTCTTTATTGAGGAATGTTTCACAGTCCTTGTTCTGTATTGTGAAAATCCCCAAGCACCATAGATGACACCATAGTGGTGTCATAGTAATTAATAGTGTATTAATATCTTGAGTTGCAGTTTTGACCTATGCTACTTTGGAACCAAACACTAGAGTATCATTAGGCAAACATTTTACACCTAAGAATATTCCAAACTAATTTGATGATACTACAGACTCGTGTGCATGTTCAGTGACATTAAACCAGAGAAGAATTAATCATTTGCCTTTGCTCAGTTTAATTATTTCCATTTTTGTTTGACCACTTCTTGCCCTGCATGGCTAGACCATGTCGTTTCAGCTGTCCAGTTCTCTGACAACAGGCATGTTTGAATGGCACAGGTGTGCTCGGGCCACCACTGGGGCATCTTGGGCCGGGAGACTTTTGACGAGTCATTTGTGTTCGTCCGTGCACAGGTGCACATGCTGCACACCTGTGTGACTGTAGAGCTAGAGTTCCAACATCAATTCTGAAAGCCTTGGTGCCAGACACTGCCTTCGCCGGACGTGTTAAGGTTGTTGTGCAGATTACCAATCAGCTTTCCACAGGCAACACGGCACACTGGTTCACACAAATGGTCATTCACAAGGATGTACGATCAGGTTACCAGCACATCGGGCAGTTTATCATCAGTAGCATCGTGTCGTTTGCCTTGCCTGTTCCGGTTGGTAGAAGATTTGTCTGCTTAGAACATATATATGAGTTTTTAAACAGTGTTCACTCACTGTGCACTCTATTAGACACATCTACCATAGTTCTCCACCTTATAAGCTCACCTGTTGTTGTGCAGTTTGTGTTTGACAGTGCTCACAGGATGCTGCCTACAGGATGCTGGTGGCTGGACATTTTTGGTTGTTTTGCTATTATCAGTCCAGCGGTGACACTGGGATATGAAAAACTCCAGCGTCAATGCTGTGCCTGATCCACTCTTACCAGCACATTCACACTAACACACCACCAGCATATCAGTGTCACTGCAGAACTGAGAATGATCCACCAAGCAAAAAGGACCTGACCTGTGGGGGTCCTGACCATTAGAAAACAGATTAAATAGGACTAACAAAGTATGTAGAGAAACAGATGGACTACAGTCTGTAATTGTAGAACTACAAAGTGCTTCTATATGGTAAGTGGAACTGATCAAATGGACAGTGAGTGTAGAAACAAGAAGCTGTACCTAATAAAGTGAATGGTGAGTGTATAAGCTCATGAGCTGCCCACTTTCACTGAGCTACAGCAAAACAGCAGATTAGGTCTATATTTATGTTTCCATGGCTAATGCCCTCTGTTTCATCATTTCTCCCTCTTTTTTCTCTGTTCTCTCTTTTACAAATAACAGCATAGCCGAGCCAAGTATCTGTAACGAGACATATCGCTAAACCCAGTCAGAAAGGTCATGAACATTTCACTCGTAGTTCTCACTCTCAAAGTTGGCTGCTTCCTCTCTCTCAGTGTCTCTCATCAACTCCTACAGTTGACACTTTTATCTTATTTCTCTCTCATGCGTTTACATGTTCACCCTGACTTCAGTTGATCTCATCTACTTTTTGTCCTTGTTAAATACCATCCATTTCGCTTAAGAACGCGAAATATTTCTTCCTTTTCCTCTGTAAGCTGAACGTCGGCACCTGCTGTGCAAAGTACAGTGCTGTCCAGAAGTCTTAGGCCACCATTAGATTAGATATACCACTGTTCGAGCAATAGTATCATGACCATATATAATTATTTCTCAGTATCTTTATTAGAATACAACCAGAAATACAGAACATTTGTATGCAAAATGAAAAATCAGAAAAACAGCTTCTGTAGGCTACAGTGGCAAGTATTTAATGTGAATTCCATTGCACTTGAGAAATAGCAGCATCTGGCAGCTTCATCTGGATTAAGTTGACCCTTCTACAGTGGGAAGAGGCTTGGTCTGGAATGGTATATTTGGAAGGGTAGCAGCCAAGAAACTTTTTCACAAAAACAGGAATGAACATCGGTGGTCATCAGTCGGAGGGAGAATCATATGGTCATTATACTATTGCTAACACAACTATCAAATGGTGGCCTAAGACTTCTGCACATCACTCTAGATACATGTCAAACAATGTGGATAAGCTACAGAAGTCAGGTATTCTGTTCAATTTGTCGTTTTCTGATCCGCATAAGTTTTACCCGTAAATATGGTAAACGAGTAGGTACCAATAAATATGCAATTAACTTTAAAACCTTTGTTTCACTGAAATATTTCTTTTCCTCCTAATTTACCCTATTTACACCTGTACGTACAATCCATTATAACCTATACATTAAGCGCATACATTTACACTTATGATCAAATGTGTCTCCAGTCAGCCATTAAAATCTCATGATTTATCGTGAATAATATGCAAATCATATGATAGTACTTCTAACATCAATGTTCTGTTTTGTATCTTGTCATCACATCACAACCGATGTGTGCTGCATTATGCTTTTAATTTGTATTGTTGATCTGGTTGAAAATGCCAACACCAGCATTTGTTGGTTACAACATAGTGGGTTGTGTTGAGTTTTCTTTTCAGATCTGTCTTTGAGACACGGATGCATTTACACTTTTATGGCTTGTGGCTGAAATGGGTCTCAAGCCACCTCCAGAAGTGGTTTAAGGGACCAGATTTTTGATGTGTTTTTAATTTGTTTTCTGGTTGCATTTATACACATATGTATTTTTAAGTGGTTGATTCCTAGCCAGATATCATCCGGATACAGGGCAGTAAACAGTGCCTTGATTGGTGCTAACTAGTGGTCAAGAGCAGATGAGGTCTTTAATGTGGTTTTCACAAAAGGTGGCACAATGGCACCCTGTTTGTACACCAAAATAAGTCATTTCATACGCTTCCATTACTTGGACACGCACAAATGAAGGCTGCAAGAGCACCATATGGGTCGTGGTGTAAACTATAATATTTTTCTCAGGTCTTCTTCACATTGTACCTAGTTTTTGTCAAATTGCAGACACACACACCCACACACACACACACAGTTGTGATGCACTTTCCTATAAAAGCCTCGTCCTCCCATTACATCTAAAATTTCACTCTCACCTTTCTCCTAACCATCAAGCCCAATCCAGGGCTCCATAAAGAAGACAGGAGAAATCAATACTTCGCTATTATGAGCTAACATTTATAAACTTTTTATTTAGCTTTTACTCTTCTCCCACCTGCTATTAGAGGACTTCAGGTCCCTCTTACTTATGGTAGATTGCGTGGGTAAAGTGCTCTCTATAAACTAAAAAGAATAGTACAAAAGATCATCTTGAGCTCACCTGTTTTTAGTGTCCCACTAAGTAGAGTGATATCTCATACCCTTGACTCTATTGCCATTAGGTAGTAGTAGCAATAAGAGTACAGGACAATAGTTAAAGTACTCAAAGCTTTTATCCAGAGCACTTTTTTCACTGTAATAGGTGTTTTTTGAAATGGTTTCCACTAATAGTGCTCTTAATTGCGGCTATTGTTGCAGTACATGGACGGCAACAGGGAATTCTTAATTTTCTTGAAGTGAATTAATTAAAGTAGCCAATGATGGGAGATTTTTTTAGAATCGTGTTGCTTACACCTTTAAACATTCATAAACGTTCTTAATGATTATTGTGCGTAACTGAAACTTGTGTAATTGCAGTCATGGCCAAAAATATTGACATCCTGACAGCTGTTCTTTAAATTCATTCACACATTACTCTAAAATAGTTGATGTTGTCAATGGTGTCTTTCCACATTAATTAATGCAACTAATATTACAGTATATTTTTTTGTCCCATCAGGACTTAGTATAACATTTCAAGTATAAAACAGAGGTATGGGCAAATTTATTGGCACTCTTGTCTTAGTATTTCGTAGCACACGCTGTAGAAAGAAGAATTGAAATCAAGTGCCACCTGTAGCCATGAGTGAGTTGTTCTATGGGGATTGAGATATGTACTCATGGATGGACTTTTCAGAACAGTCCTGTCCATCTGGTGTATGCTTTGGGTCATTGAAAAGACCCTTGAACTCTGACAGAAAATCCAGTTTACTAATATTGAGCCCTATGCTGTGCGCCAAAGTTCTTTTGTAGTGTTCAGATTTCATGATGCCCAAGTCCAGATATCTTAATATTTACTGTTTCCATTGTAATTAATGTCATCAAGAAGTGACAGTCATGGCACAGTCATGGCACCCAATGAAGCAAAGTGAACAATCTCTATGTTTGGACTATAGGGTCTGTGATATTTCTTTAATAAACAGAACAGAGACTGTGGTGGCCTAGCGGTTAAGGTACTGGACTCTGGACCAGAACGTCCAGGGGTTCAAATCCCACCTCTGCCAAGCTGCCACTGTTGGGTCCTTGACCAAGACCCCTTAATCTACGATTGCAAGATTGTACCAAATTGTAAAGTCGCTCTTGGATAAGGGCGTCTGGCTAAAATGCCTATGTTGTAAACGTTAAAATGTAATGTTTTAAAATAGAACAAAGCTGGGACATTTGCCAAAAATTTACTATTAGTCGTCTGGATAAGGATAAGGGCGTCTGCTAAATGCTGTAAATGTCAAATGTAATGTAAAATAGAACAAAGCTGGACTTTGCCAAAAATTACTATTTTGAATGCTACCTGTCCACACGACTTTTTCTTTATTTTGCCGTCCTAAGTTAGGTTGAGACGGAGAGGAAGACCCAAGAGGACTTATTTGGTTGTGGTAAATGAAGATATGCAGGGAGTTGGGGTGAGAGTAGCGGACGTTAAGGACGTGGAGGACAGGGTGAGGTGGAAACGTCTAACTCGCTGTGGTGACCCCTGATAAAGGGAGAAGCCGAAAGAGAAGAAGAAGAAGAAGAAGAAGAAGTTAGGTTTTCGCTAATTCTAGTCTGGCTGTTTCTGTATCAGCAATGGAGTTGCTCCTGGGCCTCCTACCACATAGTTCCTTTTCATTTACTGTAGATGACGATGACAATTTTGAGCTGACACCAACGTCCTGTAATGGCGGATGCATCTTCATCTTCTTTCTGTAAAAAAAAAAAAAAAAATATATATATATATATATATTATATATATATATATATATATATATATATATATATATATAGATATATAAAGCATTAAACAGTTTTATTATTGTAAGGGAGGTCTTTCCTCTTTGGGATTTCCCCAACAAAAAGTGGTTTTGTCTCCAGCGCTCCCCAGTGGCTGGAACCAATTTTGAGTTGCTTCTAACCGCTCGTCGCAATCCCCCCCCAATCCCCCCCACCCACCCCCAAACCCAACTGAACCGAAAACAGATTTTTGCCCAGCTACAGTTGTAAATCTTGCATTGCTTTTTGCATCTTTGGTGGTAAAATTTTTAATGTAAGAAAGAGACACTGAACGGACAGAGCAGGGGATTATTGCAAGGGAGAGAGTCCCCTCGTAACCCCCTCTCAGTCATCTGCCTGTGCTCGCTTATGCCCGGGGGAGAAGGAAAGCATTCACATCAGATAAAAAATACACAAGACATCCGTGATAGAAGTGCGAGATCACTCATCCCCCTCTGAGAGCGCAGGAAATATGAGCAAGCTCGAGCGGTTTCTGGAGCGCCGTTTAAATTAATGCATGAAGTAAAAAAATGGCTCTGAAAATGGGGTTATCAGAAGGCGTACGAGGTCAGAAGAAAGGACGGAAACTCAGAGACATAGCTGAACGACTGGACTCGTTCAAAATCTTGGTCAAATGGGTCACTTTACAGGACAGTTCGCCAATGATATTTGTAATGGAACAAGTAAGGAATAAAGCCTGATGTTATAGGTGAATAATTAATAAATGATTAAAGAGGATCCATGTATAATTACATTTAATTCATTCAGGTATGGAAGAATTGGACATGGAGAAATGAATTTGATAGCTCTGCATTATGTCGGATTCAATAACATTGTTAAACTGAGCACAGCAGTCCATAGTGATGTATGTTATACTGTTATTGAAAATTATACTGAGATAATAGTTAAGTAGGTGGAGAAAAATACATGGAGGTTTTATGGTGGTACCATTACCCACTTTTCACTTCAGTCTGTTTTGCCCACTGATGCTTTGTCCAAGAGTAAGTAGGAGTCCTGGGAGTCCATGTCTTCAGTTCATGATGGCTTGCCTTCTTGAGAACATAATCTGATCTGGTAGTCTGGTAGAGTCACAAACACTGGATGAAGACTCACCACAATACAAATGCTTATTTGAGGATAAAATTTAAAGGGTTTTCCAATGCCGGCATGCCTAATTGAAAACAAATTATATCTGGGAAAAGGATTGCCTGTGTAAGTGTGAAGTGTTGCTTGGGGTAAAGACTAATCAGAAACTGTTGCTAGCTCCTGTCGCTCTGAGGTAAGCAGGAAACCTGGGTTCAAACCCAGAGCTGTGCTTGCGGCATGAAGGTCAGGTGGTGCGGACCCCTGTGGTAAACTGGGGCAAAATGGAAACTGTCACCATGGAAATAGTGAAGTGTTGTTTTAAAGACAAGTCTGTGGAGAAACATACCTTTTTGCCATTGTGTTATACTGTGGTAGCCTAGCGGTTAAGGTACTGGGCTCTGGACCAGAAGGTCCAGGGATCAAATCCCACCTCTGCCAAACTACCACTGTTGGGTCCTTGAGCAAGACCCTTAACCCACAATTGCTTGGATTGTAAGACTGTACCAATTGTAAGTCGCTCTGGATAAGGGTGTCTGCTAAATGCTGTAAATGTAAATGTATACTGATTTCACCTAACCAGTCAGTGTACCCCAGCAATATATAGACAAATATTTGTGATAAAATCATTCATTGTTATCTTTTTTTATGTATTGTTCTTAGAGCAACCAGCATTATTTTTAGCTATAGATACTGTAAAGTCAAATTTATTTCTATAGCTTTTTAGAAAGGAGCATTGAGTGCATTTATATTAACCTAATAAGCTGATCATAGTCAGATTTCTGCAGTTATCTGATTATTCATGTGGTCATGTATACAGTATACTTTCATCTAGAAATCAGATTAGGAAATCTGATAAAGAGAGCTGGATTTAATTCCAGTAATTGGATTTCTCATATCATGTACATATATTTAGAATCATGGCTTATTCTAAAGACTGGGCTTTATTTGGGCTCTTTTTCGATTGGCTGTGTTGTTTTTCTTCTTGTGGGATCTGGCAACCCCGGAATTAAATGCACCACAGAGTTAAAGGCAGAGAAATGGCTTTCGAACTCTTTTTGGAGACTCTGACATACAGTATGTACTTGAGTGTATGCTCTTGAGAGTATTGGCTGGTTGCAAAGTAGAAATACGATTATTACTAGTCATGTAAACTCAGAGGTTTCCCATTATCTGATTATTCAAGTGCATGTAAACACAGATTATTGGCAAAATCTGATTTTCTGCAGTTATTGGATTATTAGGTGCATGTAAACGCACTCATTGTCTCAAAGCAGCTTTAGAATAATCTAGGTCCAAAGCCCTAATTGAGCAAGCCTAGGGTTGCAGTGGAAAGGAAAAACTCCCTAAATGTTATAAGGAAGAAACCTTGAGAGGACCACTATTTAAAAACAGGACCCAACGATTTTGGGCAGCCAAGGCATTATATGTAAGAATTAAACTTTATACCTAATTAATAAGTCTATAGTAATTGTTTAAACATAGGAAAGTAAATATAAAATTTTGGACTTTGGTAGCCTAGTGGGTAAGGTACTGGACTATGGACCAAAGGGTCCAGGGTTCAAATCCCACCTCTGCCAAGCTGCCACTGTTGGGTCCTTGAGCAAGGCCCTTAACCCACAATTGCTTGGATTGTAAGACTGTAAGTCGCTCTGGATAAGGGTGTCTGCTAAATGTAAATGTAAATGTAAAATGAAAGAGAACATATTTGAAGAAAAGTAATAATTAAAGTAAAATATAACTACATACAGACTATGATAAATTAAACAGAATACAATAGGATGAAAAGTATAATAAATAGAGAATAGAAAAGTATAGCATGTAGTCTCGTAGTATAATGTATGAGTAAAATATTGAATAAAATAACGCAGAGAATATGCGTATCGTACAAATGGGTCACCTTTTACTTTGGTCAGTCATCCATTGAAAGTGGAAGTGGCTTTTGTTGGACGTAATCTAGCAGCTTCAGCTGTCAGACTGGTACAACCTTCAGGCTGCTTACTGCAAATCTGGATTCCTGTTTCAGATTCTTTGACTTGTATAACCACTTGACCAAATATTTCATCTATAAACCAGTGCATTCACACAGTACCGTCGTAAAAATTTTGAACATCAAACAGCCTGGATCGGAGTTCCTGAGACTCCAGGGGTCAACACCATAAAAAACATGGAAAGAAATAAGGATTTAAACCATGCCAGAAGCCAATAACCGAAGTCGGGTAATAAAACCCAAGCCAATTGGCCGTTTTGCACAAGGGATTGATGGCTGTGGATGCTGTGGAGAAAAGGGAGGTATTAACGAGGTATTTAAGCCCTGATGGGAGGGATATTTTCAGATGAAAGTGAGTCTATAACACTTTACTGAATTGTTGTGGTTTTTGCGTGAAGAAAGAAGGCACCATCACCCAAAATACGTACACGAAATTCTATCATTTGGCAGAGTGTGACTAAAAAGACGTTTGAACTCACAGACATAAATTATGCATGGTAAACCGAACAAGCCTTTTTTTATGCAGATAAATTATGGGAACAATTGTTTATTCGCCCACACTCCTCTTACTCGGTGATAATGTGAAAGAATGTATTTTTTATGTCTGTTTCTATGTAACATCACAGTGTGTAATAGGATATTAGTAGGAAAATGTGTTGCGGTGGTAGCCTGAAGATAAACTGATGGACACCCCCCTAACTAAACCTTCATTTGTTGTAGCAACACGTATTGTTTTATAATTTTGTACTTTTTTTATTATTATTTCTTACATCGATTTAGTTCAGTTTAGTTGTGAATTTGATGTGTATTCTCTGCTTTTGTATGTGTATTAGGTATGTGTTTAGCACATTGTGCCTGGAGTTGTGGTTGAATGGAAGCACCAAGGTCTGTAAAGATTGATTTTGCTCCAGTTTTTGTTTGCAAAAAATAGTGTAAATAAAGTATTCGATAAAAAAAAGATCTGGTTAGACATGTGGCAGTTCTATTCATCAGACTTTACATTCATCAAAGAACTCTCCATTTGTAGCAAATCATTTTCTATTTGTAGATGTATTTGAAGATATTCTGTAACAGTTTCAACCCACACCATCTGTAGCTCTTCCTATGAGTCTGACTCGGGCAGAATTCTGCTCTGAGTTTACAGTGAACCTCCTCCCACAGTTTTATTCTTTTCAAGTCATCGACCCTTCGGGGTGAATTTTCTTATACCCATTTATCTGTCAGTTTCAAAGATGGATCATGGATCAAATAGGAGTGCTTAGTCCTGTCGCCTCACGGCTCCAGAAACTTGGTTTGAGTCCCAGCCCGGTCATTTTCAGTTTCCATGCTCTGTGTTTGTGTGGGTTTTCTTCTGGTACTTTGGCTTCCTCCCTCATTCCAAAGACCTCCATCATTCTCCATTCTGAAGTGTCCTGGCATGGGTGTGTGTGTGCATGAATGTGCCCTGTGATGGACTGGCACTGACCTGAAATGGATTAAGCAGGTACAAAATATGAGTGAGTGAATGAGTTTCAAATATGGCGTTTTATTAAAACTTCCTATGCCTGACACTTCGACGAGTTTCCTTTCCTGATGCAGAAGACAATAGTACTTGATGTGTACTGTTCAAGAAAGCAGAAACTGAGATCTGTAAGGCACCTTTTTCCCAATTTACAGGTAATGTATTTTATTTTTTGTGAACTGCATCGTTGTATGATCGTCGAGGCCACAGGTGCATTCAAATTCGGGGAACATAGGAGAACAGTTTTCTGCTTGCCTTTAGTTCTCTGCAAACAGCTTCAGAGGTGGTTCTCCTCAAGCATGCAGGGGAGCTGGATGAAGGGTTACCATTGAAACGGAAGGTCAAATTTAAGTGTTCACAGAGAACACGTTTGCCACAAATGTTCACCACTGTTTGCCGAATGTGCCACATTTAGGGCTGGAGATTTTGATTGACTGATTTGGGGTTGTTCAATTATATCACTGATACTTTGTAAACCATTGGTTTTACATTTTATTTCTATTTTGTATTAGCAGGAAAGTTCATTAAAACAGCGAATTTTTGAATAAGGCATTCATCTTTATCTTCATTGTTAGTTAGCAAATGCATAAAACAACCTCAAGCTAAATGCAAAGGCTGATCACTGCTTAAGACTTATTTGGTAATTGAGCGATTCATAATCCGAATAACTGATAATAATCGATAGATTGTTCAGCGATCAAAATAGTCATTTGTTGCGGCCTTAAACACAAAGTCTCTGTAATAACCAGATATCAATTATCATGATTTCCAATCATTTAGAATGAGATGGAAAATGGGAGTCTGTCATTTTAAACATTTGAAGCTATATGAATCATGCCTTTCATATATCTCAAATTAAATATGTTTTTAAAGTATCAGTTTCATTAAAAAACAATGCAATGCATGTCAAGAAATGTACAGTACTGTGCAAAAGCTGTAGCAATTATGTATAGTGGCCATATATAATTATTTATCTGTCTCTTTATTAGAATACAACCAGAAAATACAGGAAATGTGTAAACTGTATTAGAAAACTGAAAATCAAATTCGATAAAACTTGACCAGGAAGAGTAACAGCCAAGAAACCACTTTTTCACAAGGGGAACAGGGTGAAAAGGCTAAGATATATGAAAGCTCACAAAGATTGGAATGACGATCAGTGGAAAAAGAGTATTATGGAGTGGCGAATCCAAGTTGGAATCTTTGACAATATGCTATATCTGGTCACTGCTAAAATGGCAAATCTAATGGTGGCCTAAGACTTTTGCCCAGCACTGTATATATATAGATTATTTCCATTATGTGCCTCTCCTCTTGTTTAAAAGATGTCTGGAACACCTCTTTATTTAAAAGACGTGTAATTCCACACCTGTAAGCCGTTTGCATGTTCCTTATATAAGCATTAGTTTTGCATGTGTTCTTCTTGCCTGGTTTCTTTTTTGGCCTCTTTTTCTGTGTGCTGCTGTTGCACGTTATTTCACTGACACGCATAAACACGGGTTCACTCGATATCAGAGAAGCCTTTACACCCGTTCTGAAAGCTTCACACAATGTTATCTATGACAGGTTTCATATGGGCCAGTTTGGCTTGGTTATACATCCCTTGATCAATATGATCTGCTGTGGGGTGAAAGTTTGCTCCTCTTTAAGTGCCTCCTACCTCCTGACAGGTGAAAACATATCGATCATTTTATTCTATTTGCCATTCCCTGTGCTGACTCTCACCTCTCCAGTCGATACAGAAGGATTGAGAGAGTCTTCTGACCCTCACCTCGCTCTCTCCCTCACACTCTCTCTCTCTCTCTCTCACACACACACACACACTCATACAGCCATATACACACATACATTCTCTTCGTAATCTTGTCTTAGCTGAGCTCTGGGTCACTGAAATGATTTTGATTAATCGTTCCTGGCTACAGGTCACGGTAAGATGTTACGTTTGTGTCCTACATGGGTGTGGGCATGTGTTTAGGAGGGCACTCATGTCAGATAAAGGTCTGCACAATCAAGTCAAGGTTATGTGTGTGTCTTTTCCCCCCTCCCAAGGACAGATTGTGGGGTTTTTTTTAGGTCAGTGTAGCTATGAGCCATGAAAACAGTAGACCTTGCTGTGATAGCCAGCACAATAAAGTTCACTTTCTTGATGATCGTACCTGTTTGTTAGTGTAAAGAGCAGACAGGTTAGCGGCTGCAGCTTGCTTGTGCGGAGATAGAGGAATAATTATTCTGTCTGAAACTCGCATGGCATGAAAAATGCATAACGCTGGGGGTTGAGGCAGCCTATCAAGAGGTTAACTGTTCTACTCTTTGTTTATGCTGCAAATTGAGACTTTTAGATGCGAGTGTTTGTTTGTTTGCTTTGTTCCTTGTGGGCTGTTTGCACCTAACTTTTAGCCCCTGCTCATCATGTTTGACTAAGTTTCTATCAGAGAACTGACCAGCTGCCCATTCATTTGTGTACCTACACTATTTGTGTAGTGTTAGCTGTCCCAAGGATGTTGGGTCCTTTTTTGAATCTTGGTCCTTCCAAGGATTGTTTGGGATTGGCCTTATAATTTAGAAGATAATCTAAAATTATAAAGCTGCTTTGAGACAATGTTATAAAAAGCTCTATAGAAATATCTGACTTGACTATCCTTCTTCTTTTTGGTTGTTGGTACAGTTGGTTCTGTGTTGTGTTTGTCATTGCACATAGGTTTCTACTATAGATTGGAATTTGTGATGGATGAGTAAGTGACCATCCATGTAGGTGATCAGTATTTCAACAGTGGCAGCTTGGCAGAGGTGGGATTTGAACCCTGGACCCTCTGGTTCATAGTCTACTACCCTAACCGCTAAACCACCACAGTCCCGCCACCACACTTTGTAATTTATAAAGCATTTTACTGTTTAGTGTCTGTCTGTGTTGCATAAACAGTGGAAGGTAGAATTTTATCATAGACTTTATGTTAATATTTTTGTTTTATTTCCCACAGTCCCCAAAGTGTTAATGTCACTGACACTGGATTTTGTCTCATCTTAAACTTTAGATCACCCAAATCAAAAATGTAATGTATTCCCTATATTCGCAAATAAAGTAAAACATAGTGATGCTGTAGAAGCTGCATCATGTGTTTTTTCCCAATAGGACAACATTAAAGATTCCAGCATTACAAAATACCAAAGAATTGCTAAAGTTGTTTAACGACCGCATTATTTTCTGTGAAACAGGACATTGACAGAAATTTATGTTGACCTGATATTATCATATTCACCTAGTCTTTTCAGGCTACTGTAGTATAAATATAAATGGCATTTTCACTAGAAAACTGCGTGCAAACGAGACATAAATGTGCCAAAGATACCACTGAGAACACGAGTGGAACGCTAGCATCTGCATAGCATTACTTATGCCAGCACATATTTAATTTATGGAAATTCACAATAATCATAGACAAGAGAATAATGCTCTGTTGCGAGCCTTGGGGAAAGCCGTAACACTTAAGACGATAGCATGATGGACCTGATACTTTTGGTTGATGGAAGCCAAAAATAGACAGGATTATGAAAAACACGGAAGATGAGCCAAACGAAACAGAGACTCAACAAGTGAATCTGAACCAGTTTATATAATTATAGGTTAGAGAGAGTATACAGGTAATGGAGGACAAACAAAGGGGTATTACTTACAATAGGACAGGCACATATACTTACAGGTTTTTACAATGAGTAGCATAATGTCGTCCACACAAACATGAGGAACGTGCAAAAAAAGTCTGTAAACACATCAACCGTGTTGGAACAGTTTCTGGTCTAAACATGAGCTAATAAGCAAGTGATTGGTATGGTGGTCTCACACACACACACACACACACACACAAATACACACACAACTGACGAACTTCTGTTCTTTAACTCCTGCCTCTGCTCATGGATCCGCAGTGTTGATTGGCTGTTTACGGCTATAATGTAAAAGACAGATGTTTATTTCCTATTATAATGGGACTGTGGTAGCCTAGTGGTTAAGGTACTGGACTATGGACCAAAAGGTCCAGGGTTCAAATCCCACCTCTGCCAAGCTGCCACTGTTGGGTCATTGAGCAAGACCCTTAACCCACAATTGCTTGGATTGTAAGCTTGTATCAATTATAAGTCGCTCTGGATAAGGGCGTCTGCTAAATGCTGTAAATGTAAATGTAATTATTTATGATTTTTAAGACCATAAACAGCTCTTACCTGTATATACTGTGTAGATAATATGCCCTGTTTATGACAATTGCCCAGGCCCTCAACTACTGTACATATATGCACTACTTGTACCCACTTATTTTGCTCATGAATGTCATAAAAAGTTGATTGGCATTTGTGGCTCAGTGGTTAAGGTCTCATTAAACAACAGGCTGCCACTGTTGAGCCCTTGAGTAAGACCCTTTAACTGTTAACTGATTAGTTTATATCAAAAGTCTCTTTGGATGAAAGGTTCTGATATATAAATCTGTTTATCCCTTGGATAGATTTTTATCTCTCAACTTACGATTTACAATTATCTTTCCTTTATTTCCTCTGTCTCTCAGTCTCTCTTCGTCCTCTCAGTGTCTGTCCGTACAGTCCAAGGCCAATGTGAAGGCTTAAACTGCAGATTTTGTTTTTCTGGACTTTCTTCTCCTTTGAAGAAGCATTATCTCTCCTCCACCTCTTTTTTTGCTCCAGCTCATGACAAATTGCGGTCTCATGCTCACTTCATACTGCTCTCATAGCACAGCTGGATTTATTCAGGGTCAAATTCCGGACAATTCGATGCAAAAATCAACATTACCTTGTGGAAAAAAAGTTGTGAGCAAAAGCTAAAAATCCTTCCTAAAAGCCTATTACATACAGAAACTCTTAATCATAACTCTTAAAAAAAAACTCGATCCTTATTTGCTACTGATGAGTTCATACAGCTGTTATTTCTTCAGTCTGTGTCCTCCCTGACCATGATATTCACATCGATGTGCAAGTACAATTTGCAAGTCACTATTGACTCAAGGTATACATAATACATAGACTTAGGATCTGATCTACTAAGATCATATAAACAGTACTAAATTGCTAAACTAACAAATAAACAGTAGTGAATTGCAGTTGAACAGGTTGTTTGAGTTGTTTCTGGCCACGTCGCATGTGATTAACTATGGATTATTGCACACTTGACACTGTTCGTTCATGTGTAGCCAAAATCTGCCAGCTGGTATTATTTGAACTTTAATCTATACTAGCAAAATCCTATCTGTGTTCACAGCCCAGCCTTCCTTACAATTTGAATGCTGGGGGAATCCCGTAGATTTTCCCCTGTGTCCTCCTTCCGCTGTCTGTCCTGAAACAAACAGGGGAAATCCAACTTAAACAACCATCCAGTACTCTTGAAGACCCACTGCTTGGCTCCAGGCCGGGCCGGTGACGCAGACGGCACGCAAAAAGGACATTGTCCGGAAGTTCCTGTCAGTTATTGTCCTCTCCTTCACCACCACCTGACCTTCAACTGACTGTGGTACTTCCTTTGGCCCCTTAGATGAGTAAACAACAGAATCGTATTCATTTGAAGTCCTGCCACGGAGCCGAATGTAATAACATTACTCATGGTTTGAAGTGATGCTAAAATGTGATGGAGTATGTATGGCGTTTTAGTTCAAGGTCCATGCCTAAAGGTGAAGAAGCTGTTTTGATGGTTTCCTTTAGTATTATGAGTTTATGCTAAAGGGACTTTTACTGTTTACAAAGCAACAGAATCTGTAGTGCTCTATTTTGTCCAGTACTATAGTCTGGTTTGATGCCGTCCTGTTTGACCTAATTGTAAACCTGAGGTTTTCAAAAACAGGATCAGCAATTCCAGTGCTTTCTTGTTGGGACTCCAGCACAAATTTGCAAATACTTCCATTTTTCAGTCACATAAATCTACACAACTATGTGGTGAGTAATACGGATGTTTGTACGAGGATTGTGTTTGTCCTTCTGCTTAAGTGCTTATAGTGCAGGTCATAACCTTGGTCCATAAATGCTGCACATACATGCAGTGACACCAGCGTCTCAATATAAGTAATATATCTCACATATTGAACATAAAGTACATCCGGTGTACCTTGGCTTTCCCTACAGGCGCACACATTTGCACACACTTTGTAAGGGGTCATCCCTTGTTCGTACTGAGTGTGTGTGAACCCCATTAGCACATTCCCAGATAGCAGCCAAGGCCCTCTTATCTCCATCTAACCATTAATTACACTTTGTTCCCCTAAGTGATCTATTTATGCTCCGCCCTGCCCCTGCCGCCCACTCCAGACCTATCTCTCAACCTCCCCCTCAAGATAACAGTACTAATGTGGAGCTAGCGAGGTCAGATTAGACCATGTGAAGTGAAGTTCCATGCATTAGCTGCTACTGCTAGCACCGTCTTGTCTGCTCCACGCCATACCTGGGGCCCTTCTGAAGACGTGGTGATTGAAGAAAAGCAAACGATGGTCCCTACTTCGGATAGTGCAGAGTGGACATTTGGGTGTTTTTTTTTTACCCGAGAACCAATAAGGACTCTTTATTGGCAAGGTTTGAACTGTTTTGTATGTGCACACCCCTTCTAATTAGCGGTATCTATGAATAAGTGAATGATTCAGTCTTACAGCAGGGTAATGATCCAAAACGTTATCTTTATGGCCAAAAGTATATAGACACCATTGTAATTGTTATTTCAACCTCACTGCTGCAGGCATGGAATCGCCATAGGCAAACAGTGGCAGTAGAATGGGTGGTACTGAATGCCTCAGTGACTCACAATATGACACTTTCATAGACTTTCACCTCTCCAACAAGTCAGTTCGTCAACTTTCTGCCCTATCCTCTCAAAAGAAAGTCCTAAAGCAGTGGTTTGCCAACTTTGATAGAGAGCTTTGCTGGTTTGCACAGCGCTCTGACCTTAACGCCTTCAGACATCTTTGAGATTTATTGGAATACCAACTGTGAGACATCATCTCACAGTCATGTCCCAAAATCTAGTCAGAAGGATTCTGAAAAGAGTGAAGAGTGCATCTAAGGAGAGACAAATTCCATATTAATATCCATGTTTTTATGTCGTTTTGGATGTCCTCAAACTTTTGGCTAAATCGTGTATTTGGGACTGGTGATTGTATGACGTTTGATTCAATCTAAGTATTATTAATGTGGCAGTTACTAGTCTACAGGAGCACTACTTAAAATGAGTAGTAGTGTGTTTTTTATTGAGTAAAGCCTTGCTGCTAATTATAGCCAATCTGATTGTACTAGATATGTTTGGTGTTTGGTTTGAATGGATCGTATAGCTCAGGTGAAGTGTAGAACTAGACAGTGTAATCTGGATACAAATCTGTATCCAGATAAAAAACAACAACAAAATTTACCAGACAAAATGGAACAGCAGTTTACAGCAGCAGTGGAGTGATTGTTTTTTCCAAATCGAGTCTTTCTGGTTTCTGGTAGATTTGTGAGGCTTTATAACTACTGTGTTTTGTATTCACAATCATTAATATTTTCTTCCCATTGATATGTACCTCTGCATTACATTTCTTATGCTACCCATGATCCACATACAGTTCCACCACCTTCAAGTTTGTCTCGACTCCCAAAGGGATTTCTCTTCACTATTTATGCGCACTGTGTTGTAGACAGTGCATACTGTGCCCTATACAACACCACCTGAGATTTAGACCCAGAAAACTAGTACCTCTTTGTGTTTTTGACTGTATTTCAATGTGATGAAGAAACAGGCAAAATATATCTGCTACACACAAGTTGAGACTGCTGACAAAGTCACTTTCATAAGGCTACTTGTGCAAAATTAAAGACAGACTTATAAGGGTCATATTTACAGACTGCATAAAGCATTTCAGAATTGGCACCTTTGGTAAAGATTGGTCAAATGTTTTGTGTTTTTTCTTTATGTGGTTATTTTATTTCCCCTTTTAACCCTGCGTATCCTAGTTCAGATCACGGGAAGAGGGGTCTGGAGCCTGTTCTGGAATTCAGTGGGCACAAGCAGAAATGCACCCTGGTTGTGCCCTGCCAGACTCAAACTTGGTTGATACATTACTGGGCTAGAAAAAAACTATGATTTGTATATCCAGTCTATGTACTGTGTATAAACACTCCTTGGTCACTTTATTAGGTACTCATTTACATTATCATATACATTTACAGCATTTAGCAGACGCCCTTATCCAGAGCGACTTACAATTGATACAGTCTTACAATCTAAGCAATTGTGGGTTAAGGGCCTTGCTCAAGGACCCAACAGTGGCAGCTTGGAAGAGGTGGGACTTGAACCCTGGACCTTCTGGTCCATAGTCCAGTACCTTACCCGCTAGGCTACCACAGTCGTTGTACTCCATGCTAGTAGTAGGTTGGACCCCCCTTTTGCCTTCAGAACTGCCTTAATTCTTGATGGCGTAGATTCAACAAGGTGCTGGCATTATTCGTCAGAGATATTGGTCCATATTGACGTGATAGACGTGATAGCACACCCCTGATGTGAACTTTGCGACATGGCATTCTTCCCCATTGTGATGATCAGTTTGAACTTCATCAGGTCATCATGACCATGTTTACATGCCTAAATTCAGAGTTGCCTAAATCCAAGCAATTGTGGGTTAAGGGCCTTGCTCAAGGACCCAACAGTGACAGCTTGGCAGAGGTGGCATTTGAACCCTGGACCTTCCAGTACCTTACCCACTAGGCCACTAGTCCCACCATTTCTCATCATGTGAATTGTCTGGACATCTCTTTATATCTTCATGTGAGACGTACACATCAGTTAGGTGAGGGTTGTTCCTTTTTGCTCCAGTTTACACACTGTCATTATGGATGACACATGTGCCATGACTCAACAACTGAAAAGCTCACTTCTGTTCTTGACTCCTGCTGCTCCCAGTGTAAACACACTCAGCCCTATGCCCTTATTTATGTATTGACCGACTATTGATTGTCTTTTGGCTCTGCACTCTGATTCTTGCCCACATTCTCTCCGACTTATCAAGGTCTCTGATTTTATGGGGTTTGCACTGGCCTGGATGAAGCACAGAGACTTTCAGAGTAGCCAAGCTGTAAAGTATTTATAGAAAATGACTTGTGGATTCAGGGCACTTCTTTTTGAAGTGCCATGTGTTTCTTAGCTTATTGCGTCTCAGCTGTCGGGACGGTCTTAAACGAGGACGGTTCTTAAGTAATTATGGCCCATGGTTCAGGATTCTCTCTCCCAGTGGAGGTTATTAGATTGTTTCTGGAATTAGACAGTAACCTTATCTGACATCTGTTTAGATTTACCTCTCTGTGCATTAGAGGTCACCTAAACTGAATGCACACTTCAGTGGCTCGTAGCCAAAGGAGGAAGTCGTGATGTGTAATCATAACTTTTTTTGCATTCTGTTTATCAGCAGGCTTATCTCAAGAAGCCAGACAATAGTTATTTCCTTGTATAGCCTACGTTGTGCGCAATACTGCTCATTATCCTGCATATTGTATGTGTAGAGAATTGTTTGCTGTGATGAGCGGTATGTGTAGCCTGTGCTGTTAGAGCTGTATAAAACGTTTGCTACTGTGTTTACAGTCGCGACTGTTTACCGGACACAATAGCGTAAAATGACTGAAAACTGTAGGAAGGCTTTTGTGCTTTTGTCTCCACTGTCATCTTCTTCGACACTCTATCGGTCCAGCTACTGTTTTCTGTTGATCCTCTGCATGTCATTGCCTGCCCTTGACATGTTCCATTATGCAGGGATAAGCTTGTGATTTCTCATGAATCGCACTGTACACAGAGTCTGATCCTAAGCCTTGGTTTATTTGTTACTCTCTGATTTTTCCTCCCTTCATTCAAAAGGTTCATCCTTTTCTGTTTACCTGATAGCTTCAGGGAGCAACCATTGTAACACAGAGAGCGTCTAGTGCTAGACAAGCAGCTGGGCTTTTTAATTGTTGCCAGCTTGCTCCCAGTGGATGGCAAGCATGTGTGTGTGTGTGCATGCATGTATGTTGGTGTGATGTGCATAACCATGTGACTGTTTGTTTCACCTTCTCAGTCAGTGAAGTGGTCTCTGTGGTTTGTGTCTCACCTCAGTCTCAGTGGACTAGAGGGCCCAGCACCAGTCGCACCATAAAACAGCTAATTCCACTTCCAGTGTGCCTCATCTAATTCATAAATATGCTAGCACAATGATGATTAGCCACAGGAGCTTAGGAGCTGTTTGCTCTCTGGGCCTCCCCGTCAACCTCGTTTGCTTTTCCGCTCGCTTCTCCCAGAGTTATCTACCAGATATGCAGTCATTTGAACAAGGCTAACTTAATCATTCTAACGTGGACTCAGGCTGTTTGACTTGCCAACAAATTAGTGCTCAAATTAGCCTTGAAATGTTCTGTAATTCGGCAGCATCGACAGCAATGCAGTACTTTTTCACTGGGTGTTCATGTGCCTGGGTGATGTGTGGTACTGTAGATTTTTTTTTTGTTTAATCTTTTTCATAGTAATACATTAACAGTTAAAGGAATTAGGCACAGCATGTTCTGTCGGTTGCTCCAAGTGTTAATGAACCGTTAGGGTGAAATATCTATATAAGTTATTATTATATATGCATAATGTATATATTCACAATCACTGGCCTCTTTATTAGATGTAACTGTTCAACTGCTACTTAATGCAAACATCTAGTCAGTCAGTTCCCTGGCAGAAGCTCAATGCATTTAGGTATGTAGACCTGGTGAAGATGAACTGCTGAAGTTCAAACCAAGCATCAGAATGGTAAAGAAAGAGGATTTACCGTATTTTCCGGACCATAAAGCGCACCGGGTTATAAGACACAATATCAACGATCGGCTGCTAACGGATCTATTTTCATACATAAAGCGCACCGGATTATAAGACGCATGAAATGAAACAAAAATGTTAAGTTCCCTTGGAAGCTCAGTTTGGTCTTTACCTGGCGCAGGGCTTCTTCTTGCTTCCTCCACTTCCGTACCATTGATTCGTTAATGTTGAATTCTCTCACAGCTGCTCTATGTCCATGTTGTACTGCGTGACTGATAGCGTTGAGTTTGAAATCCGCTTCGAAAATAAATGAATGAATGCACACACCCGTAATGGTGAAGCACATACCGTATTGCTCCGCGATGTTTCCTGACTACGGTGGCCGTGAGCTTCGTAACTTACCAAGACCGTGCTAAAACATTTTGACAGATTTATGAGCACCGTGTACCATCTACAATCGGTTCTAGGTCAGAAGGCTCAACCAGAACCAGAACCAGAATTCATACATTAGACGCACCGCATTTAAAGGCGCACTGTCGATTTTTAGAAAATTAAAGGCTTTTAAGTGCGCCTTATGGTCCGAAAAATACGGTAAGTTACACTGAACATGGCATGGTTGTTGGTGGTAGACGAGCTGGTCTGAATAGTTCAGAAACTGCTGATCTACTGGGATTTTTGCTGTAGTAACCCTATCTGATTGATTGATATGTGTGTGTATATATGTAAGGAATAATGTAAATTGAATTAATCTTCTTTCAGACGCCCAGACCCCAGAAAATCCACACTGTATAAGGCATTATATGCATTAATGGAGTGGGATTCTACAGGTGCTCCCTGATTTATGATGGGGATATGTTCCTACAAATCCTTTGCAAGTTAAATATATCATGAACAGATAATAATAATAATAATAATAATAATAATAATAATAATAATAATAAGTCTATACTGTTTCATTGCGGAGCCTATTACACATCAACACTTACATTAACCTACAGTTGGCCAAAATCATTAACACAAAGCTTATTTTATGATAAAGTGTTAAATCTCATGTAATTTACTGAGTAATGGATTGAAAGTGAAAAGTAAAAGCAAAACACTTAGCAAAACTTAACACTCTATTGATGAACTCTATAACTGCTAAGCTAACTGCAGCTTGTGTTCTGGAGCATTCAGTTCATGTTTTGCTTTCGGTTGGCTCTAATAAGTGAACCTTTTTAGGGTCCATGGAGATTTATTTGCACTAAGAATACACTACTGTAGATGTGACATTAAAGAAAAACATGATAAAAATAGTGGAGATCTTCTCTGAGGGCTGTTGTGAACCTGAATCACTGATACGAATCGCGCAGCTCGACTCATACAAGTCTAAGCAATTGCGCTGAGTACCGAGCAACCAACGAGAACCAAGACAAACTTTTCTAGTCAAAATGGGTCTAGAACCGAATCTGATGAGTTCTGAGGTGGTCGAGAACTGAGTACTGTGTACACACACAGTAGTCTGGTGTGGGTTTAGCTGGTGAGCTTGCAGTGTTATCTTAGTGTATACTGGTAAAACTGGCTGCCAACATTCCAGTGTCCAAAGCACACAACATATATTGTCGTCATAATTGACACGTCACTGATATTTGACCTGTGTGGTCTGTGTGTGTATGTGTGTGTGATCTTACTGTTGCATCTTTGTCAAGCTTAATCACTATTTGTTTGGCAATGGCAAGCCAGCATTTTCTGATGCAACCACAAATTGTGTCCACCCTGTCATGGACAAAAACAATATATAGAAATTGTGCTTCTAAAGCAGTGTAGAAACTATAGAGTCATTTGTGGAGAGGTAATGTACCATATATACCATAACATCGAGTTTTGTTCATTGACTGGTAATAAAAGTAGCTAGTAGTTGGATTTGCATGCAGCTAAATGCTAAATATACCACATCATTCTTCATTAATTTGAATATCAGATATGGTAAGCTATGGTGCTTATTGACAGATATCACTGTTAAACCTGAACACTGTGTACCCCCTGAATATTTGGTTTGGCTCTTTTAGGCATACTTAAAAAGTATATGCTAAAGCTCACAAATATTGGAATGAAGATCAGTGGAAAAGAGTATTACATTTACATTTACAGCATTTAGCAGACGCCCTTATCCAGAGCGACTTACAATTGGTACAATCTTACGATCTAAGCAATTGTGGGTTAAGAGCCTTGCTCAAGGACCCAACAGTGGCAGCTTGGCAGAGGTGGGATTTGAACCCTGGACCTTCTGATCCATCGTCCAGAACCTTACCCGGTAGGCTACCACAGTCCCAACTAGGCTAGGCTACCACAGTATTATGTATTGCCAAATCCGTTCGTCGACAGTATGTTATATATGGTCATTATAGCATTGCTAAAACAACTACGCTAATGGTGGCTTAAGAGTTTTGCACAGGACTGTACCTAAATAACTATCCAAAGACATGGGGTACGATTTTGCCTGGAACGTATTGGACAAGCTGAACTGTCCTTTGCTTTGCAGTTATCTTGTAAAACCTGTTTCAGCTCTATAAATTTGTCTTTATTACAGCAAACTCAAGGCTCTTCCTGGAAAGTGAAAAAAAAAAAAAGATTGGCGCTCACGGGGCAGTTCAGGGACACGCTGAAACATCTCTGATCTCTTTGAACCCCTAGAGTCTGAATATGATTTAAAAAAACACTGTCTTACTGTAGATTTTTCATTTATTGAAACATATTCAGATTTTTGTAATGCAGTGTAGCTCAGTTTCCTCCAAATCAATTGTAAGTCATTAAAATAGGCAGATAGTGAGGAAATGATCACCACACAGCCATCACATCCATCCTCGTGTCAGGTGCCACCATCCAGCTGCATCACAGAAGTGTGAGTTTTTGAGGAAATAATAGGTGCTTGTGTTTATGGGTATTCCCTCATTGTATCTCCAAGTGTTTTGTTCGTACATTAATTTAATTACGCTGAATATAAACAAGCCAAGCTTTTGCCACAACAGTAATAATTGTAAGACACGCTCCGGGCATTGACCGTAAAGTGGGAAGAAGCTTGTCTTTTGAGGGAGGGGGAGTGTTGGTGAGTTAATGGCATAAATATTTAAAAGAATAAATATCAGTCTTATGATTCATAGCTTTATGTTCTTCATTGCCAAGCGGTGTGTTAGTGTAATGTAAGATGTCATCGGGACCTGTCCTCAACACATTACTCCTTGAGATGAATGCTTTTGGATCCCTGTTCCATTGTCAGGCATGCACCAAGGAAGTGCCAAACTGCCAGGGCATTAAGTGCCACGCATAGATCCAGCTCACACACCATCAGGGACACATACAGCAACCAGTACATGGGTCTTTTCTCCCATTTTCTCCCTTTAGGAACAGTGTTACTTAATGCACTTCAAGTCATTTGTGTCTGGACGTCGACTAATATGGTCATATTCCCAGACTTTATTTCTAATTAAGCAACCATTTATAGTGCCAGTTATTTTATCCAGTTGTACATGGAGATTTTATTTCTAGCACTGAAACACTGTGAATATTAATTGTCAACCTAGACCTAATTAAATACGACACAGTACATTTTTTGCTGGCTGTTTTTATTAATACTTTTATTATTAGTTGTTTAAATATTCACCGGAATCCACGACTGTTTTGCCACAACCGTGTAATTATTGCATATCAAAATGCTCTCTAATGACTGCTAACAAATTTGAAAATTAAATGAAATATGCCAGTCATGTTCAATCAATTAAGAGACAGGCTGGAATGGCAAGCTACAGATGGAGGCTAATTACAGTCAGCACAATTTGATGGTTTTTTTTCCTGCTTTCAAGTGGTACTTGCAATAGTGCGTTTACTATTGATTTAAATATTTCCGTTTATCATTTAAGTTCAAACAAGATTGTAATTAGTGATATACGTGAGCGTGAGAGTTGGGTGTGTCCGTATGTGTATGTGAAGTAATGAGTATTAGTTTGTGGTGTCATGTCTGCTTCCTACTGAAAGAGTAATGGACTGTAGTCTAAATCTTTAAAGTACATCCAACAATTGGTAGCAAATCAAAGCTGACATGGTGCTTGAGGAAGCTTAGGAACTGCTAACCTCTCAGGGTAGCACACATGTTCCTGTACGGTCTGAAACGCTGCAGTCTGTATTTAAGAACAGGAGCCTTTTTCTCATATTCCGCAAATTGCTGCTCACGTTTTGCTGTGTAATGAATTCTGCCACTGTTTATTCCAACTATGATAACAAATAAAGTAATTAAAATGAGGCAGAGACTAGGGAAACTCACCAGGCACTCATCCTCACATGGAAGTGCTGTCAGCCAGTTGCATCACAGCAATGTGATTTGATAATTTGAGATGAAATTATCTGTTTGTTTTTTTATACATTCATTTCATTACAGACCAGATTAGCTTTTGCCATAATGGTAATAATTACAAAAGAAAGTGCCCCTGGCGTTGACCAATAAATGAGAAGCAGCTTTCTTTTTTTTACATAGTTTTATATTTAATAAATATAAACAAATATGTAAGCAGTTTTCATATGATTCATAGCTTTATGTTCCTTTTTCTTAATGCTTAATGACGTTGGACCTGTCCTCACCACATTAGTACTGAAGACAAATGTTCTTGGATCCCCTTTTGCACTGAGAAAGCAACCAAATGTCTGTACCAGGACATGGAATGCCATGTACAGCTCCAACTCGTACACCATCAGCCTCACATATAGTCAACGTTCAGTGAATCTTTACCCCTCATTTTCCCTTAGGAACAGTTAGTGGCGTTGCTCAGTCTAGTTAAGTAGACAATGGGGATCTTTAATTCCATCCAGTTTAGTTGAACACATTTTACAATAGAACGTTTGCACAAATTCAAATACGAACAAATAAGAAACCTTAACAGGAACGAGACTCGGAAGTGATCCATCCTCGTTGGGGCAACCTGGATTATGAGTAAATAAAGATTAAACAAATATTAACTAAAAAAAAAAAACCTCAATGTTAAATATATATTACCGTATTTTTCGGACTATAAGGCACACACCTAAAATCCTTTAACTTTCTCAAAAATCGACAGTGCGCCTTAAAATGTGGTGCGTCTAATGTATGAATTAATTCTGGTGTGCTTTCTGACCTAGAACCGATTGTAGATGGTACACGGCACTCATAAATCTGTCAAAATGTTTTAGCACGGCCTTGGTAAGTTACGAAGCTTACGGCCACCGTAGTAGTGCGCAGCATAGAGCTGCGAGAGAATTCAAACATTAACGAAATCAATGGTACGGAAGTGAAGGAAGCAAGAAGACGCCCTGCACCCAAGTAAAGACCAAACTGAGCTTCCGACGGAAACTTAAGAGTTTTGTTTCATTGAATGTGCCTTATAACCCGGTGCGGCTTTATGGTCCGAAAAATACGGTACGTAATTATAATAGTTGTTATACAAGTATATTTTCCCTATTTGTTTTAAGATAAGCTACAAGATAAATTAGTTTCATTCTTACATTTACCATCTAAGCCACCCAAGGAGGTTGGATCCCTTTTTGAGTCTTGGTCCTCCCAAGGTTTCTTTCTTATAACATGTAGGGAGTTTTTCCTTACCACTGTCACCCTAGGCTTGCTCAATATGAGATTGGCCTTAGATATTGGTGGACAATCTAAAATTGTGAAGCTGCTTTGAGACAATGCTCCATTTCAAAAAGTGCTATAGAAATAAATCTGACTTGACCTGTCAGAAAAGCACCACTGGGCCTCGAAACTTGGTCTCTGCAGTACTGAACTGGTGGAATGCTGTTGTACTCATAGTTTTTAAATATAATTATTTTAGTTACCGTATTTTCGGGCTATAAAGCGCACCGGGTTATAAGGCACATTAAATGAAACAAAAACTCTTAAGTTCCGTCGGAAAGCTCAGTTTGGTCTTTACCTGGCGCAGGGCGTCTTCTTGCTTCCTCCACTTCCGTATCATTGATTCGTTAATGTTGAATTCTCTCACAGCTGCTCTATGTCCATGTTGTACTGATAGCGTTGTTGTGTTTGAAATCCGCTTCGAAAATGCATGAATGAATGCACGTACCCTAATGCTGAAGCACATACCGTATTACTCCGCGATGCTGCGTACTACGGTGGCCGTAAGATTCGTAACTTACCAAGGCCGTGCTAAAACATTTTGACAGATTTATGAGCGCCGTGTACCATCTACAATCGGTTCTAGGTCAGAAAGCACAACCAGAATTAATTCATACATTAGACGCACCGCATTTAAAGGCGCACTGTGGATTTTTGAGGAAGTTAAAGGATTTTAAGTGCGCCTTATGGTCCAAAAAATATGGTATTTTGTGTAGTTACTGTCATGAGTTATTTCAGTGTTTACATTGTAAGTTGAAGTCTGGTTGTGTTTGCATTTTTCAGTAGGGGTGCTCCCCATTTTATGATGGGCCAGTTCAAATTTATGATGGTAATCTGATAATACACATGAATACACATTCAGCAGAAAACGTCATTTGAATTTGGATTTTCCCCCAGGAAAGCAATACACAGTACGATACTCTCCTGCAGATGCTTTGCAGAAGCGCCCTCAGTCAGCCAAAGGTCTAACAATTTGTTTTTGTTTTTCACCTTCAATACGTAATTCAATATATTACATGAGATATTCAACACTATTTTATATATATATATAAAATAAGCTTTGTGTTAATGATTTTGCCTAACCTTTAAGTTTTTTAAGCATGTTAAGGTAGACTGTGCTATGATATATACAGAATGCACGTTATGGCTTTTTATTTCTGTTATTCATTCATTCTTTTAGTATAAAGCAGCGTATTAGGTCCATCTACTTTTGCTTCAGAAAAGATTTAACATGCAAGTAGTGAATATTGAAGCATTAACTGAGTGTGAAGCATTAACTGAAGTGCTGCATACTTTATTAAATAAACAGAGCATAACCCTAGTTAAATAAAAAGTGTTTTATTTGACAACATAATTTTCTTGTATTGCTGATCGTGTAGATGAGCTTTACTGATTTTTATGATTCTTCCACCAGTAACATAATGATTTTTTAATTTGACATTTATACTTGTGAGTCTGGAATTTATCATAATATCCTCTGACTGCCAACAGCATATGAAAAATCTCTTCTGTAAATTACAGACTGGCATCTTCCTTTCTCGCCGAGACAGACACCAGTTCCTGTTAATATGTAATCCAGAGCCACATTCTATAAAAAACATTCAATTGTGTCCTGACTTTAGATGTTTCACTGTCTGTGTCTGTGTAATTTGCTCTATTCATTACTTTGGATAAGTCTTGGTATTTCTGCGACAGCCCGGTAGGGTAATGAAAGCCTATTACTGAAGCTTGCTCTCAAGTCGGCGTCGGTGGTAATGTCACCAGAGAGGGTGGAGAACCTCACGGGTCACTGCTGGGACCTGAAGCATTTGCATATCCTCTCAGAGATACACTGTTGCTGATCACATAGCCAGGATCGGTGTGAGAGGCTTTCACTGCTCACGAGTTCATTGCTGGTTCAGTGTAACAAGAAGTCAGGCCTTGCCATTGATAACTCCTGCAGAAGGACAAACAGATGGAGGGAAAGAAGTTAGGGCAGGTTAAAGAGAGAGAGAGAACGACTGGAGGTGTTGTGCTTTAAATTGGACATAAATTATTGATAAGAGCAGTGGAGGCGATGTCTTCTTCACCAGTGGTGTGTTGTGCCAGGACCTACACAGGTAAAGAGATTGTTTGGGCAGGAGTTATTGACTCGCTGAATGCCAGCTTGGTAAACCTGACCTGAGGCACCGATCATTTGCCAAGTTAGAAAAGCCGATACGCGCACTCTTGCACACCTTTCCCGTCTCACCACAGCTATCTTCTTCAGTGCTGGCCAGACAAAGGTCAATCTAATAAACATGGAGTTCTCTCATGGAGAACTCTTTTGGCACGAGCCTTAGAGGGGCTTTTTAATTGTATCCCTGCGGGCAATTAATGCGGAGCAAAAGGAAGAATAGCAATTGTAGAAAAAAAGAGATATATCGAGCCGGTCTTTGCTGAGAACGTTTGCAGACAGGGCTTTCACTGCACTGTTCAAAATCTGTGAACAGTTATTGTTAAAATAAAACGTTGACAAAGATTATGCCAAGTATACTGACAGGTAACACAATAAAAATGACAAATTACAGCACACAAGGTCCTAGGAGCTGCCATTTTCACAGTGGAAAGGTGCCTTAAGGACTTTGAAAGGTACTATTGGGACTTGAGGTATACATGACACTCCTCCAGAGCCCAACGACCTGGACATGGGAATTCTTTAACCTGCGGTGAGAGACAGAAACCGAGCCTTTTTGTGCATGTGCTGATAGCTGCGCCTTAGTCACCGGAGAGAACACTCAATCCTCCTCTGCCGGTGGTCACTGCTTTCATTGTTCATCACCCTGCATACATCTTAATAAGTGGAGAAGCCAGCAACGGAACGTATAGAACATGATACGGCACAAGCTCTCGTATGTGCTACTCCCAGGACTTGATTCTGAACTCTGATAAGCCTTTTTACGCAAACATGAATTGAAGTACTAGACAATATGTAGCTATTTGACATGTCTGTAAAGGCGATTGGGTTGAAGTCAGTTGAGCGTGGGCTTGCTTATGTTCCAGTTTTTTTCTAGTATTGTGAACGAGTTTTAGGCCAGATGGGACTGTGGTAGCCTAGCGGTTAAGGGACTGGACTCTGGACCAGAAGGTCCAGGGTTCAAATCCCACCTCTGCCAAGCTGCCACTGTTGGGTTCTTGAGCAAGGCCCTTAACCCACAATTGCTTGGATTGTCAGACTGTATCAATCGTAAGTCGCTCTGGATAAGGGCATCTGCTAAATGCTGTAAATGTATTTACCTACAATATTTATTTAAAAGGCAAATATTACATGTCATACTTATGTAATCCTTATCTTGTATAGTGAGGCTAAGTTCTCAAAACATCTCTCCATGGCACCTCCAGTTATGTGTATATACTCGTTGACAAAAAAAATGGCACACCCAGATAGAAATGTCGGATTGATGCAGTTATGTCTCAGGCAGATATGTAAAAAGGCTCTCAGAGGCTACTTTTGGCTAGTGTACCCCTTGGTGAGAGATTGTTGATTGCTAGACATGCCTCTACAATGGTGAGATTGTCGTTTCGGTGAATTGCCTGCCATCTTGGCCGTTCTGATCTAGCTGTTAGGAGGTGTTGGGAGCAGTGGTTTCATGAGAGCATGCACACATGGCGAACAGGCTCCAGACGGGCCAGACAGACCACCAGTAGAGAGGATTGTTTGAGCCACTGATAAGCACAGGCGGCTCCCAGTTTTGTTGTCCACCATTCAGACAGAGGTGGCACCTTTGTACACACCCCTGTCTCTGCCAGGAAAGTTTCCAGGTGCTTTGCAGAAGGAAATTTGTTGTCTCCGCTCCCATTACGTGTCCTACTATTGACAACCAGCCCTTGTCACCTTTGCAGTGGTGTTATGAACAAGAAACCTGGAATGTTATGGACTGGAACTGCATTGTCTTTAAGCGAAAAATCCAGGTTCTGTTTGGGATCCGTCAACTGTGGGGACTGCCCCAAGTGCTGGTGTGATGGATGTTTATCTACAGACCCAGCTGCAACATCTGTGGGCAAGTTTGCCACAGGATAGCCAATATCCAATATCTCATCTTGTATCCAGGCTAAAACCGGCCTAACAGGGTAACTAGAGCCTGTATACAGTTGTACAGTTTTCCCCTATAAACCTTTCACTCTAAGGTTCATGTGCAGGATCATGTGCACTCCTGCTGGAATTACACAAATGCATGGATGTATAATGTGGCAGATTCTAGATAGTAGGCTGGATATTCAAGATGTGGTGTGCCGTCTGTTCAAAAAGTTATAGAACCTGCAAGAACCTGCTTTTATCACTTTCTGATGAAGCTCTTTCTGTAAGAGACCAAGAAATCTAGGGAAATGTTTGTTTAGCATCTGCTAGAGTCATGAGTGCACGCTTGATCTGTGAACAGGCTAAAATGTGTTTGGATGGTGATTGCAACAAGGACACCATTTTCTACAAAAAGCCCCCCTTACTGTATGACATGGGAGATCTTTTTATGGAGTGATGATTCCGTATTTTAGATATTTATTTCAGATGAGTTGGTGGGAATCCTCTGCGGATTTTGGTGTTATCCTTGAAGTGCTCAGTTATGGGTTGCAGCAACAGATTCTTTTCTTTTTACTTGCCTCTGATATCTTTACACTGACTGACTGATCAGCTGACGCCTTATGTAATGGATTTATTCATGACATCTGCATTCACCAGTCACTTTATTAGATATACCTCCTTGTATCTACAGTCATTGTCCATTTTGTCAGGTGTACTTACAACATAGAAGCACTTTGTAGTTCTACAATTACATACTGTAGTTCATCTGTTTCTCTGCATACTTTGTTTGTTCCCTTTACTCTGATCTCTAATGGTCAGGACCCCCACAGATCAGGTACTATTTGGGTGGTGGATCATTTTCAGCACTGTACTGACACTGATATGGTGGTGGGGTGTTAGTGTGTGTTGTGCTGGCACGAGTGGATCAGACACAGCAGTGCTGCTGGAGGTTTTAAACACCTCATTGTCACTGCTGAACTGAAAATATTCCTCCTACCAAAATCAATCATCAGTCATTATCAAAAACTGCCAGTGCCTGTTAATTAGAACGACATACTGTGACCTAAATGTAATGTAACAACCTAAGAAATGTATATCTGGTGGGAGCCAAAAGTCTGAGACCGGTAGTTAAAATACTTCTATTTTGCATTTCCCCCAATTTAATGCGATGTTTTTTTTTTTACAAATATTCACGACCCAACGCTTTGCAACAACTATTTGAAGGCCAAAAAGGATCAAGTGAGTGCTGACCATCATAGACCTTCCTCAACAGTCACCTGACCTAAACCCCATCAAGAATTAATTGAAGCAATTGGGGCACTTGAAGACAGAGAAGAAAAGAAACCCAGTAACATCACAAAGTGCTCTTTGGAATACTGTGAAATCATGCTGAGATCATCAGATTTTCCACAAACGTGGCATCCATGCCAGCTCAAGTGCACACCTTCATTACAGCAAGAGGGGATCATAACAAATACTAATCATTTAGGGTTTGTGGTAGCCTAGCGGGTAATGTACTGGATTGCAACAAGGAGGCCAGAAGGTCCAGGGTTCAAATCCCTCCTCTGCCAAGCTTCCACTGTTGGGTCCTTGAGCAAGTCCCTTAACCCACAATTGCTTGGATTGTAAGACTGTATCAGTTGTAAGTCGCTCTGGATAAGGGCGTCTGCTAAATGCTGTAAATGTAAATGTAATCATTTCTGAAATGATTGTAATGAAAAACACAATACTAAATTTAAGAAGAACTGAGGCATTTTTACTGGTGGTCTCAGACTTTTGGCCCTCATTGTATATATTTAATGTCTTTCAGGGATCAGGGAGTTTTTCCTTGCCACTGTCGCCCTAGGCTTGCTCAATTTGGGATTGGACGTAGTTATTAGGAGATAATCTAAACTTGTAAAGTTGCTTTGAGACAATGCTCCATTGTAAAAAGCGCTATATAAATAAATCTGACTTGACTTGACTTGACTTTCTGTTATTTATTTTATTTTCCACTCTTGGTAATAAGGCGTTGTTAGGTGGCTAAAGACTGTCTATGTTTGCAGGCACTGAGAAGCACGAGCTAACATCATGGAGCAGCTTCCACTCTGTCTTTAACTTCCTCAATCAACATCTCCAGCAGTACATGGAGGAAGATAAGAACGAAGCCATGAGCGAGGAGGAGAAGCATGACGATGGGGAGAAGGTGGGCCAGGAGAAGGTGGGCCAGGAGAAGGTGGGCCAGGAGAAGGTGGGCCAGGAGAAGGTGGGCCAGGAGAAGGTGGGCCAGGAGAAGGTGGACCAGGAGAAGGTGGACCAGGAGAAGGTGGACCAGGAGAAGGTGGACCAGGAGAAGGTGGACCAGGAGAAGACAGACCAGGAGAAGACAGACCAGGAAAAGGCTGCCAAAAGTAGTCCCAACCAAGCTTATAATGAAGAATTATAGAACATGCAGAACCACCAGTTCCAGATTTCATGTTTTGCTTTTAAAGAGAAGTTCTCCTCCAGGCTGTATTATCTGATGACATGGAGTGCAGAGGTCAGCATGTATACATCAAAATAGCGTTTTGCATTTCTTCTAGACGAGTGCAACTGTCAAAGCAATATGGTTTGTACTTCCTTGGGCCTCTCCTATGGGCTGCTGTGTGGATTTGGTGTCCAGATTAAGGCTGACAGGCAGATCTACACACACAACCTTGTCATTCACCTCTAACTGACTTGACATTGCTCTGAACTGAGCTAATGCTTAAGAAGCACAAAGACACCCACACACACACTCGTATAATTTTACCCACAGGTCCTATAGGCCAGTTTCAGCCCTGACTTTCAACTCTGACTTTTGCGTTCAGTTCTGCTTAACTTTTACCTGGTACTAATTTGAAGTGCTGGCTCGCATATTAGATTTTCACACAACTAGAAAACTACAGAAGTTGCTTTTTGAGCTAAATGGAATGGGTTTTGAAGGTATCCTAATCCAGAATCTTCCCCTGCTTTACATTAGTAGGTCTTAGCAATGACCACTTTAACACATTTAACAGAGGATATGGGACACTTCAACAGTTTCAGAATCTAGAAATTTTAGGGTTCCAAAGCATAAGTAGGGTCTTTTAGATGTTTGCACAATGTGACCTGGTTTTCTTCAGAGCCCCTGCCTGTTAAGCCTTCCTTTTTACCATCTTTCTCTCACTAAATAACTTATTTTTTCTCAGCATAAAAAGGCATTGTTTTTAGAACAGTGTTTTCTATATGTCACATTGCAACATGTTTTAATTGTCTAACGTCACTTCATTAAATCCATCGTTTAAAGAAGACTACTTAAAAATGAGCAATTTGCATATTTTATCAAGGTTTACATTTTATCAAATGTCATTTAACCAAAAAGTGAAGATGAACATAGTATATCATAAAAAAATCAAATGCTTTTATGGTTTTTCACTGAAATGAACTGAACTTTTTATTGTGTACTGAAAGTTTTAAGAGGCTTATATCTAATTGTGTGTGTTACAGGAGTTGGATGCTAAAACTTTGGACTATAACTGTTGCCTTAGAAACAAACAGGAAACATGAATCTAATCCTATCTTTTTTTTTTAGCATATAGCTCTAAGCCATATGTAAATTGACCATAGCTGAGACGTGCAGCCTTAAACCAAACTAAAGATTTGATTTGTAAATTGTGAATGTATCTCTATTTTTAAGCGGATGATTTCTACATTTCTATTGTGACATCCTGTCCGAACGCTCTCGTTTCTGAAGTTTTATTCATACTGTAAAATGTTTTGTGAAATTTCAACTCTTTTTTTAAATCATTAAAAAGATGGCAGTGTGTTTTTAAAATGCTAGTATTCTATGTTGGGTGATACTTTGTTTGATTTGCTTTTTGTCATTATTTCCACTTGCTTTCTGTCTGAAATAAATGCTTTTAAAGATACAATGACAATGTGTTTATGATATGCGTTTATCTCAGCTTTAAGTTCAGTTAACTTGCATATGGTGCATGATTTGTGGATGTTTGAATTGAGATTATTTCTTATGTTTTATCCCACTGGTGCTGGTCAGGGTCTCTGGGAGGTCGGAGATCTCAGAGGACACAGGGTGCAGGTGTAGGCATGCCCTGTAAAGGAAGCCAGTCTATTGCAGTGCCAGCTGGGGTCACTGTTGCCCCTTCCCTCCTCCCATGCCACCAAAACTTTCCCAATGAGGACATGAACTTGCAGTACTAAATAATGCTGATTTGCATATTGACTATGTCATTATATTTGTTATTTTATTCACTATATATACTGTTGTCTAAATTTTGTTTATTATATTTACTTTAAATATGTTCTCTCTTTAAATTGTTACATTTAACTTCTGTGCATTTAAACTATTATTATTTCTCACTATTAATTTATTACTATTTATACTTATTCATTCGGTAACTTAGTTTAGTTCTTGCATATAACATCTAGGCTGCCCAAGGAGGTTGGATCCCTTTTTGAATCTTGATCCTCCCAAAGTTTCTTCTTTAGAACATTTAGGGAGTTTTTCTTTGCCACTGCTGCCCTAGGCTTGCTCAGTTAGGGCTTTGAGACAGTGCTCCGTTGAAAAAAGTCCTATATAAATAGACTTGACTTGATTCTTGCCATGCCAGGGATTGATCTTCCGACCAACCTCTCTCCTCTCAAACACAGCCGCTCATGCCTCTGTATGACACCCAATCTTGCCAGTAGGCACCGCCAGGACCATCCACGTGCCAGTGAGGTATCACATTAGAGCGATTTCTGTTTTAAATTGTTAAAATATATTTATCTACTCATTTTTACAAAAACAGTTCTTAGCTTGATGTCAGAATGCGTCACCATATTCTGGCCCTTGTTTGGTACTACAGATCTAACAGGACTTGGAATAATTATTTGTTTGCTTCAAAATCTTAATGATGCCTTAGGAACAAACAGGACACATCCAGCTTCCTATCATTTTTAGCATACATGGCTCTATATAACAACCACAGGTGAATAGTGCATCCTTAAATCTTACCCTCTAAGCCTTGAGGATTGTGGTGGCACAGTGGTTAAATCTCTGAACCATAATCATAAGGTTCTGAGTTCAAGTTCCAGCCTTGTAAAGCTGCCACTGATGGGCCCTTGAGCAAGGACCTTAAACGTCAGTGCGCAACTCAAATTTAAGTCACCCTGGGTGTATAGTGTATGATCTAAAAATACATTTGATATGTGAATGGCGAATCAATATGTTTAACTCACTCACTCAGTTTCTATACTTGTTTATTCCAATGCTGGCAATGGCAGCAACTGGGCTGGGATTTGAAGCCGGGTCTTGGTAGCTTTCGTAGCCTAGCAGCCAAGGCAATGGGCTACGGACCAGAAGGTTCAGGGTTCCAATCCCACCTCAAGCTGTCACTGATGGGACCTTGAGCATGATCCAACCACAACTGCTTGGATTATAAGACTGAATCACTTTGGTTTGAACGACTGAATGTACTCTTCTGTTTTACCATCACCCTATTTGGAATGGTGAGACGTCTTTTAATACGATAATTGGCTGTTTGCTTTTGAAAATAGCCTGTATGTTTATAAAGGTCTTTACTCCACTTGCTTCTAAGAGAAATAGTGCAGTCATAGAATAGAACTCAAAATCAGTAACATTACCATTACTGTGCGGTTTGGGACATAGCCCTCAATCTTTCCTTAGCTTAAACACTAAAAAAATGTGAGATCCTTTTTTTCTTGGACACGACATTTGGTGTGTACACTTAAAGTGCTGTTTTGATATGCTGTTTAGAATGGTGTTATACGGTTTGGGACGCAGCCCATGTTCTAACCCATAGCTTGAAGACAGGAATGCACAAAATCTTCCTCTTATCTGAAGGCTTCTCTTTCAGACCCAGTAGTGGCCGGGTTAGAGTTCAGCTCTTCGGGGGAAGGGGGATAAAGATCTGCAGAGCTCGATAAAGCCTCGGAGCTCCGGTGGCTCTCCGAGTTCCCAAAGAACCCGAGTCTGACCGGCTGGTCGAGCCGCTCATCTCGCGTTCACCGCAAGCGCGCAACCCGATCGTGAAAGAGGAGCCGCGTCCCCACAATGAGGCCAATGTTAAGCAAAAGAAGTGTCAGTCAAAAGGCTGCCGCGTATCAGATGAAGTCTGAAATCAACAAGTTTCCTTCGAGGCCATACAGGTCTTCTCTGCGCCTAAACATCATGATATATAGAACTTGTGAGGTTACAAACTAGTGCGCTCGGACCTGCAGCCTTAACGTAGGCTAAAATATGATTAACAATACAATACAGCACAACCAAACACCATCATTAGTAGCTTATAGTGAGGGGTAGCATTTCACGAACACTACTGGAGTAATAAAAAACGACATTTATTACTTGAAGTAGTTTTTATCTAGTAATTAAACTCTGTCTGAGCATATTTCTTACTTATTTATCATTGTCTATTTATTGCTAAAGGGTTATATACGTATTACATGGAAGAACACGCATATAGGTTACTAAAAAGTAATGAGTAATAGGTTTTAAAACTGAAATACCCGTACTGCTCATTATAGCTGTTCATCTATTGATTGTATTGAAGAATGGTTATTTATTGTGCATATAATACTAACAAACGTTCCTCAACAACTATCCCTAGCTATACCAGTAATAACCTAGTGTGTGTGGCATACTTTATATAGTTAATACTTATGTACTTTAAATGAGCATCCCATAGAATGAACTGATGGACATATAAAGATATCAGTAATACTATTTGAGGTATATCTATATCCGTCTTTCAATCTCTGTTGGATAGATGGTTATTCTTGATTAGTACTGCTGTCCATCTGTTGGTCCATCTATTTATTACGTAATAAGTATTGTTAATGTAACACCGAAAAGTAATCCTACAGTGTAATGTGTAATAAACTATTTAAAATAGCTGCATGTACCCACTACTGAATACTATATTTGCTGCCTATATGACTGTCTGTTTTGTTTAAATAGATTTTTAACTGGACAATACACTAGATTTAATTTAGTACTACTGAAGAGTAAAAGCTATATAGAAATCCAGTAACAAATGTCTCGTACGTCCAATCATACAGGCTAGTGCTGGGTAACAGTTCCATGTCACTGCGTAACGGTAGAAATCAAAGTGGTCTTGATTCCCAGTAAAAACCTACAGGCTGTTAATATAACGTGGAGTATTAGTTTCGTAGCTCAGCTGGAATGGAGAGAAAAGTCCTGGATTACATAAATCTACTTGTGCTAAGTTATCTTTCCACCACTGGACACACACCAGCGTAAACGGTGTAGTTTTTTATGAGTACCTATTGAAAGTAGTCTAATGAGGCATTCACACAAGAGCATTCGCAGGACTTCAGAAGAGGCAGTCAGATCAACATATCTGGAGTGGATGAAATTCTGGAGTGAACTTTACTCCTCTTGTCAGAAGCAGAAACTTTTTTCCCCTGTTTTTTTCTAAAGTCCAGCGCTCTTGGTGAAGTTGGACTGGCTTTCATCGGCCTCCTGAACACTTCAGCACATCTCACGGATCTCTATTTGCATAATTATATGCTAGCTTCTGAAGGGATTCTAACCCTTACATTTCACGGGTCAACAAACTGCAACAATCAATGTTTTATTGTGTCCGAAATAAAAGAAAATCTAAAACTCACTCTCTCCGTCCCTCTTTTACTCACTCTAATTCTCTCATGTATAGAAGTACTTTGCAAATACAGCTAATTAAGGACCTCCAAAAGGGCTCTGCTTCTCAGAGTATCTATCTATCTATCTATCTATCTATCTATCTATCTATCTATCTATCTATCTATCATGTAATATGGAAGAGTATTACTGGAGTAATAACTGTTTAAAATAAATGTCATTGATATTGTGTATCAGTCAATACTTTTTTTTTTTAAATGACTATGGTCCCACATTTAGTTATTGCTGAATAATACTACAGACAAGTAACTAACGTATACTTTATTATTTTCTATGAATGACTATGGTCCCACAATTATTACTAAAGAGTACTACTGACAAGTAAATAAGCTTTAACAATATCATAAACTACCGTAATTACTTTAATACTAGTGACAACCGTCTATACCTGTCTGACCATCTATTTTTTGGTGAAGGATCATTAATCTTTATTTAAGACTACCGAAATGTTCTGTACTGATATCTCTGTCTCTCTATCTTTTTCTTTATATATATATATATATATATATATATATATATATATATATATATATATATATATATATATATATATATATAAAATTTGGATCGGTTCTTTTCGTTCAAACTAGTATACTGGAAATCTAATAAGTAATAACTATTTAAACATAACCTTTACACAGACTACCCTATTAGTGGCATCAGGACTGTATGACATCCTATAGGACTAATACCTGAGAGTAATGAGTCGGAATAATTAGTACTAGTGTTTATGTTCTCAGATCTGTCATCACATCTACTTTTATGAATGGTTGTTACTCTGCATTTAGTAAGGAGGTGTACCACTCAAGATTAATAAAGATAATAACCATATAAACTACATTTATTACTGAATTACTCTAGTTACTGCTACATGTGTTATATATGTATTTTTAACGTTTATATGTTGCTATTGCTTTCAATTGTATATTATTTAATAAAAAGAGTAATAACTATATGCACTACATTTGTTACTGAAACAGTGCTATCTATGTCTGACTGTTCTTCAAGGTATGTGTGTATTTTATTTATGTACTTATGTGAATGAATGGTTAATACTCTGTTAATATAAAAGTACTTCTAAAGAGTAATAACAGTTTTTACTACATTTAGTAGTCTGTTTATTACTGAAGTACTCTGGTTACTGCAGTCTGGATGTATGTTTATTTTTAAGCACAGTGACCTCTCTAATAATAACCCATCTTACAGGGAAGAATATTACTGAAGAGTACAAAGAGTTAAAACTACATAAGGATTATACAACTATATAATAATAATAATAATAATAATAATAATAATAATAATATATGTATTACTCAAATGCTCCACTGCTATGCATATGCCACCTTTCACTTTTGATTATTCATTTTACAAGCAACTTAATTAAAGGTGTAATTAACGTAAAACCACTGTTACATCTATCATTGAAATACTCTAATACTAAAATACTCTAATTTTAAAATACTTTAAATACTGCTATATGCACCTGTCATTTAATATAGAATATTTATTTATTTATTTATTTACTTACTTTCTTACTTATTCTTATGATTGAGGAATAGTTCTACTTAGCTCTGTTTAGTACCACTGTAGTACCAGTGATGTGTAATAAGAGTAACAATATAAACTACACTCATTACTGAAATACTCTAGTTACTGCAGTCTACACAAATGGCTATTATTTTACTATTATTAGAGATTACAGAATTTATACAGAGTACTGTTGAGTGACACTATAAGAACTAAATGAATTAAAGAAATAATATAGTTTCTACTATGCTTGTTAATTTTTTCATCAATTATCACTCTACATTTAATAGAGATGTGTAGAACTAAAGTCAGCAACTTTCTAAACTACCTTAAAACTGAAATACTATGCTATCTATACCCATATGTCCATTTATTCTTATATATTATATACTATAAGTCTCTCTGTCCATTACTATGTAGTTTTACTTAATGCTTATCGCCTACATTTTCTACACAAGAGCAAGAAAACTACTAACTATTAAAACGAGTCAGTTATCACTGACATAATCTAATTACTGCCATTGTCATCTGTTCATCCACTTTATTTGTTTTGACTGTAATCGTTTTAAATACTCTTGCTTTCTGTGTTTGTCTATTTATTTATTTCTGATGTTACTGAAACTGGTACTCTACAGTTAATACGGGTGAGTACTACTGAAGTAATAACTGTATAAACTGAGAAATAACTATTACTGAAACTCTCTGATTGCTGTTTTATCTATCCATTTATTTATTTTTGATTAAAAGATAACACAAAACTACCACACTGACAACTACATAAAGAGTAGAGTACTAACTATAGCTTATATACTACATTTAGTACTGAAATAAAATAATTACTGCTTTGTGTATCTGTCCAGGTATTTTTATTTATTCATTTTTGATGATAATCTACATTTAATTCCAAGTGATACTGAAGAGTAACAAGGCTACTACCTGTCTGACAATCTGTTTCTATTTTTGATGAATGGTTATCACTCAGTATTTAATAAGAAAGTGTACTGCTGAAGAGCAAGCAGAGTAATAACTACATAAACTATATTTATTAGTGAAATGCTCTACTGCTCTCTGTAGGCGTGTGTCTATTTACTTATTTGCGGTAATTACTCTGCGTTACTGAATAATGCTGAAGTGTAATAAAAGTAATGGCAAATTATATTTCTTACTGAAATACTCTAGTTCCTGCTCTGTTCCCCTGCCTCTCTGTCTATGTGCAGTTCGGTCTGTCTGTCTGTCTGTCTGTCTGTCTGGTATGTGTCTGTCTGAATAGGCTCACGTTTTGATGAACTCCGTGTTACTGAAATACTTAACAGTTCCTGCTCTGTTGATCTGCCTCTCTGTCTGTCTGCATGCTTGTTTGTCTGTCTGTCTGTCTGTCTCTCTCTGGCTGTGTAGCCTATCTGCCTGCCTGGCTGCACGCACACGTTTTGATGAATGACTACTAGTTCATAGCTCGCATGGCCCACACAAGACTGAGCTCTCCTTTAATGTGCCGTCTCCTTATAGCAGCTCGTCGCGTGAGTGTGTATGAAGAAGAGACAGGAAGGGAGAAAGTGGCTGGAGTGGGGGATCATGCCAGTATTGGAGAGCAGCTGCTGGCACACAGAGTCGTTTTATGTCGCTTTAATGGTAGCTTTTAGGCTGCGCTACTCTAGAACATGTCGCCCTTTCAATTACCTCCTGCCTGATAGTGCGGCTCGTAAAGAGCCTGTAGTAAAAAGCCTGGCACTGAAATCAAATACATTTGGTGAGATTTGGGGCGGGGAGCAAAAAGGAAACTTCTTTCCCGTCTAATGTGAAGATATGATGGGAGATTACAAAAGAGAAAGAAGTGCGGGAGATGGGGAGAGATTATTCTGTGAGCCCGTTATTAACATTATAGCCTTAGAGGTGTTCTTAGATGAAATATAGACCAGGCTAGACTGCAATAGCCTATAGCAGCTGCTTGTGTGTGTTTTTTTCATTACCTGCTCCAGGAATCGCTCACGAATAAATAAATACCTGTGAGGATGCATTGCAAAAACAAACCAGTTTACCAGTTTAGTCTGACGTTGATAAACGGTCTCAGATATTCAACAATATGAGTCTTCATAACACAGAAAATTATAGTGTGGGTCAGCGATTAATGTCAGCAATTCGGTTGGTAGCATGAATCGCAGATCTGTGAGACACACTGAGATAGGTTTAAATCCTCATTTATCTAACACAAAAACGTCGTGAAAGCAGGTGGAGGAAATGGAGCCTGTGTAATAAATACCGAGCGAAGAGGGAAACGAAAAAAATGAAAGTCATTCCCACTTCTGTCCTGCAGTCGCCTACAAAGAGAACTACATGTTGTTCTTACTGTTTTCACCAAACATTAAAAAGTTTAACAGTGGTTCGGAGTTCAATTTAAAGTTGGGAAGTCAAAATTTATAAAATTACAAAAATATAAAAAAAAAACTATTAATATTGAAATATGTCACGATTCAGTTATGATACCTGTTGTGAAATAATCATTTGGAAATTAATAATTTAAAATATAGCATCCATAACATACCAAAACATCAGCAACAACAGCTGAACAACAACAACAACAACAACAACAGTAATAATAATAATAATAATAATAATAATAATAATAATAATAATAATAATAATAGTAGTAGTAGTAGTAATAGTAGTAGTAGTAGTAGTATACTTCATTTTCTCCATATACTCCATTAATTTAATATTTTTGTGTGTAATACTTTAAACACTATTATTTACTATTAACAACAACACATGATGATGATGATAATAATAATAATAATAATAATAATAATAATAATAATAATAATAATAATAAGCATCATATTATTATTATTAGGTATTATTATTGCTATAACAACAACAATATTATTATTAATATTATTATTATTATTATTATTAATAATAATAATAATAATCATCATCGTCATCATCATATTAATAAGCATCATATTATTATTATTATTATTATTATTATTATTATTATTATTATTATTATTAGGTATTATTGTTGTTATAACAAAAACAACAACAACAACAACAATAATAATAATAATAATAATAATAATAATAATAATAAACATATGGACGATTTGATTCAGGAACTCCGCCTGTCCTGTGTCGCGTTTGCATGTTCTCCATGTCTGTATTGGTTTTCTCTGAGTAGGTACTTTACCACATTCCAAACATGTTTCATTGTCCCTATGTGTGTGTGTGTCCCCTACGATGGATTGGCACTCTATCTGAAGTTGGTTCTTGTCTTGCGCCCTGTGTTGCCGGTTTGGCCCCATTTCCTCCCGACCCCGCACTGAATTAAGCGTGTATGAAAGTGAATAAATAAATTTGCGTGCATTGCTGATTTTTAAGCAGTGCAGCTCCATTTGCCTCCCATGTAGGTGGTGTATACCTACACACTTTACTTCACTAGCGCCATTTGGACGGGAAGATTTAGTTTGCCTGGGCAGGGTTTTAGATAACCCAAATGAAAACGACCACTCTCTTGTTCTCCGAAGCTTTTTCTCAAGCCGCCTGCTGGCCCATTTGCGCCATCATATATACCTTTAAGGCCGAGGACAAGGAGCCTGAGCGTTTAAGGACTCGAGGTCGCAGAGTAACCGGAGCATTACGAGCTGTCATTTTACAGTGAGGATGGAATTGCCACACATGGTGCCAAGCGAGCGACCCAGTCTGAGGACACGATAAAAACCTGATCCTTTCCAAACAACAAAAGGCCCTTTCAAATGAAACCAGATTAGGGCGTTTTAAAACTCCTACCGGACCTTGCTTTCTCCATCCGTCTTGTGATGTTGCTCTAGAATAACAGATGATGTGAGCTCTGCTGGGTCAGAGCAGGGCGACTGTAACCTGCGTGTGTGTTTTGTGGGGGTTTATTGGGGGGGAGATCAACCTGCTCCTCACTCACACATTATAGATGAGTCTCATCAAGCCTAACGGGCTCCTCTGAGCCTATAACCATATTGGTGCGGCTCCCACCAGAGCAGCAGGCGCGTTATTGTCTCGCCCGCGCATCCTCATTAAGAGGCGCCCCAAAAGATGAAGCTCGAAATTAAGTTGGTGCCATCCAGTGAACCCAAATTAGTGAGACTGCAGAGGTGCGAATCGACGGGCTGAGTTTGAAATGAAAGAATACAAAAGAAAGGTGACCACCGATAGAGAAGGACAGGTGATGATGATTATGATGATGACGGTGATGATGATGACGATCATCATGGGATGATCATGATGTGTAGGATCCATCATCATGTTAGGAGCACTGCTGCTTCTCAGGATTGCTTAATTGGCTTTGCTTTTCTAAGATTCAACTTCTTCAGAAGCGCATTCCTCAACGTCAGTTCTCTCCATCTGAGATGGAAATCGGCAGCAGAGGAAAATGACTTTTGGCGGAAGTTTCTTTCCCACCTGCATGAAGGCGGTGTGGCTTTTTTTTATTTTTTTGCTCAAAACAAGCCGGTTATTTAGTAAAGATAGTAGAAAGGGTGTTTTTATGTCACTAAGCCAAGAACACAGCTTACTGTAAGATAAAATTATTTTGGAAAAATGACTCTTTGGAGTCCAAAACATTGGTAGCTGTTCACCAAAATGTAGTCTGCTCTTTATAAATGTTTTAAACCAAACCAATGTGTCGCGGTGAATACTGATTAATTCAATTACGTACAAAATAGTTGTAAAACAGTTTTAAAATAAATTAAATATATTTCACCAAAGGTTAAAGTTTGGAATTAATTTGTGCACTTCCTTATAGATTCTTTAGAGAGATAGCAGAAATCAATAAATAAAATAAACAATAACATGAAGGGGAAAAACCTGTTCACAATATGTATACTAATTCCAAAATGTCTAAAAGACATTAATGGAAAGAAACCTCTTTCGTAGTTGTATAGTTCTGAATTTAAATTTGAGGGAAGAAATTCAAGGCAATGAATTTTGGTTAATAACCAACTTTTTTAGTGTATGATGGTCAACAACTGTAATTAATAAAATTATATATATATGCAAGAAATATATGCAAGTGTGAAATGTAATTTGACCATTTCAAGCCTTCTAACTGTAATATATTTAAGGCAGAGAGTTTATGTTTTTATGCCACACGAGCTTATTTTACCGTCTAGATTCTGTGTATGATCTATGCCAACCGGAACTCACTTAACAAGATAATAGTCATAATTTCACAAGGTATGTGTATGTACGCCTTCTCAAGGATGCCATTAATTTTTCATTCTTTTAATTGTTCTAAACTATTCTTTTAAACAATAAACACGTGTAGTTTGATTAATTATATGATGTGTATGCTTGACATCTTCTACATGTTAGAAATATTGGCTTGAAGTAGCTTACTCAGGCGTGTTATTGCGGCGCTCATTGCCCATCACCTACTATCACCTGCGCTATCTCACACTGTCTGTTCCGTCTCTCGGTGGCCGTGGGCGCTCACACACCGTGACAGGCTTGTGTGTTTGTGCGTGTATGTGTGCGTGTATGTGTGTGTGTGTGTGTGTGTGTGTGTGTGTGTGTGTGTGTGTGTGTGCGTAGCCTACTCGGAACAGCACACTGTCAGTGCACCTTGTTAAAGGTTGTAAACGGTTGGCAGTCTCCAGATTCTGGCCATGGCGTCCATTTGAAACGTGCCCTATCTAATTTGATAAGAGCATCCGGGCACCTGAGCGCAGGACCATGGACAGCGGTGTATGTGACCCTAAACTCGCCCATGTCTCACGATCACATCTCATATCGAGCCCCACATGTCGGGAGAGAGTGGGAGAATGAGAGAGATGGTAAACGAGAAAGTGACCAATGAAACCAACTCCATTTATTACCATTTATTACTCTGCTGTTTCGTCATGATCTCTGTCTCTCGCAAACACTGTCTTTTATTTCTAGCTTTACATGGTGGTTTTACATTTATTTATGTATTAACTCTAGCTCTATGGTACAGTCTTGTTAAAAGTGTACCAACTACCACTCTTTTCCCTCTTGGGAAACCTTAATGAAGAGCCTAATGTTCCAAGTAGAACTCATTTAGGAAGAATCACACCATATGGATCACCAGTGATCAGCGATATATTTCACTGGGTTCTGTCACTACCTAGATTCTAGGTAACACAAAACACAAGTAGAGAGGGTTTGCCAAAACTTACACTAACCTCACTAGTGGCTGTATTTACTAAAAGAAAACATGGTGAAGGTCTTTGGGAACTAAAAATATGTGTGTGTGTGTGTGTGTGTGTGTGTGTGTGTGTGTGTGTGTGTGTGTGTGTGTGTGTGTGTGAGAGAGAGAGAGAGAGAGAGAGAGAGAGAGAGAGAGAGAGAGAGAGAGAGAAATTACGTTTACATTTAATTTGTTATAAGCGTGTGCACATAAACAAAGTTGCCTTGGGAGTCATAATGGCGCTTTAAAGGCTGCAGGGCTGCGCAGGAGAAAAGGGGGATTTGGTGGTGAGGAAAAACTGTTTGATGGTTCTCTACAGCTCCGAGACAGCTTGTTAATTAAAACCCCAAGAGATGAGTTTGTGCAGCCAGCGTCCATATAAGAACGTCGCTAACTATCCTGACAGCAAGCAACTTCACAGGCCTGCATGCAAAAGGCTGTGATTCAGATTTCAGTCCCAGATCTTTCTCTCTTTCGCTCTATTGGACATTTGTTAAAAGCCCTACAGTCCTAAATGTCCTGATTGTGTTTTACAAAGCCGAAAGTCAGATGAATTCGATCAAATCGAAGGGCACCGTTCGATAAGCTCAAATGTTTTATCATTTATATATTCTGAATTTAAATATTGTGAATGATTAATTCTGTATTTTCAATTAACACTTGTTATACTGATCATACTAAAGCAATAATGGGGATTATAATGTTTTAGGTTCGCTTATACACAGTTTATAACGGAACCCAATACGGCATTATTGTCAAATAAGCCTTTGAACAGAAAGAACGAGCAAACGAAAGCAACTGAACCGAAACAAAACTATGAATTAAATGAAAATAAGAGAATATGAGTCCAGCAACTAACCTTCTGTAAATACATGTTGGACGTTTTTAATTAAATATTACAGTTTCATTATTAAATAAGACATTTTACATACCTTTCATCGTGTATTCGTACTAGGATTTCTGTAATCCATGCATTTTTTCACCCAAAGGCACAAAACAATACCTCAAAATTCCAAGCAAGTTTATTTTATTTAAGTATAGAAACATTTTTAATTTGTTTTGGAGAAAACCCACTAGGCTGAATTATGATCTGAATACTGGATCAGCCAGTGCCTCACTTGCGGTTATAATTGTCTGTTCAAATCTGAAATAAAACTGGAAGTGCTAAAACCTTATTAAAATAATTCCTGGATTTCTATGGTCAATTAGGGCATTTAGTAAAATGTTAACGTTTTAAAGATCACGGTCATACACATATTACCCTACATTATGGATTTCCGATGTGCCATATCTATTAAATTGTTCAAGCTAAGTGCAAGGTAAGCTTTCTTTTTGTAGTCCTGTTGTTCTCTTTGAGAAGTGTGAAAATGGATTGGAGTGAGGCAGCTGATGGTCCTCTTCGCTGTCCGCTCTAACATTTAAAAGACATCTTTAAATGTTCTCCACGTCTTAGCACATTCATCAACGTCAAAATGTGGCCGAGACCCTATTTAGAGAAAGTGTAAGTGCTGCAATATATCTTGAGCGCGCTTAGAGCTCACAATGCATTTTTACGGCATGTGAATGTGCCTTCTTATTTCCGTATTGCCTTATAAATGTAATGATGTGCACACTATAAAACAAACAAAGCAGGCATTATTACATTGTTTGTGCAAAATCCGTTTTTGCCCCAGTTCGAGACCAAAAACAGTCATACCTGCGTAAATAAACATTTTATCCAGATAAGTATTTATCCTCCTGAATTAAATATGCTTCCAAAAATACTCCTCAACAGACAGAACAGGATGCAGGGTGTTTCTAAAATAATTAAAGACATTTGACGTTTGAAAAAGGAAACTTTTACCATGCTGCACAAATAAGATGCATTTATGATGATGGAACCTCAACGATTGTGACTTCAGTGCATTATGAGACGTCAATAAACGCAATTTTGTAACGAAATTAAAGTAAACAACCGTTTTTAATCTTCACATGTGCGTACAATAATTTGAAATAATAAAATAATGCGTCTCTAACAGTTTGATTCATTATTTTATTTTATTGCATATAATGAACATAGATAATGTTAGATGAGCATAAAGGTTTAAGCGAAATCTATTATTAAGGCCTTGTTTACTAATTTAAAAAGGAAAATAAATAAGTGGAATAGCAATTCTCCATATGAGAGATCGTGCACAGGGAACAGACTGAAGTAGGAGCCGTTTGTTGCTCAGCTAGAGGGTCCCAGTACACAGAGCGCCATCTAGCAAACACAGACAGAAACAAACAGTCCCAGTCTCCCCTCCACCCAAAGCATGTACAGCGTAAGTCCCACATTTCCCCACATACCGACAAACTCTGGCTTGCTCCACCTTTACTGATCGCTGATAAAATCAGACTGTCAGTAGTAGTTATAATAACAGGCACGAGTGACTCTATTCATATCAAATATGAGGCAGAGCAGGAATTATATCGATTAAAAAAAACAAATTCAGCTTTAAAAAACGAATTACGAGTCAAAATAAATAAATAAAAATTACCGTGGGTCGGTTTGGACACACCTCACACGGTGCACTGGTTCGTAAAAGGACCTTTAAAGTTATGAAGTTATGCCTTGGTAGGCTATATGATAAAGCCACGGTATGAATATTCATACAATTTTATTGTCATTGATAATAATAATAATAATAATAATAGTAATAATAATAATAATAATAATAATAGTTATTATTATTATGATTGACATGAGTATTGCTTTACTTAAGTACAACCTCTAAAATCTAACTTTAGAAGAGGTTGATAAATATTTCTTTTGGTCTTGTAATTTGCTGCTAAAACAGCAAAAGCAACAAAAACAACGACAATAATAATAATAATAATAATAATAATAATAATAATAATAATAATAATAATAATAATAAAAGTATTAAAGGTAGTAGTGAGCTGTCACCATAATAATGTTTTTTAAAATAAAGTAGTTCATTAATTTATTTGTATATGCTGAAGCATTTATTTTATGACCACAAATAAACAACCCTATTAGCTGATCGGATGCATGCATTATTGTTTACGGACCCAGATGAAACATGTTTCACGAACAAAAATACAACAACTGTAAAAGTTTGTACACCATTTCTGTCACCTGTGCTGTCAAACAAAATGCATGTTCTTAAGTATGTTCACTAACTTATCACTAATAAGGTTTATACTACTTACCTCCCAGATATCAATAATCCACCTTAAGTGATGGTTTGTTTAGGCTTTAAAACAACAAATCACTTAGAAACCCATAATACACAATCCACTTAACTTTGGATTATCGATAAAACATTCTTACATTTTGTAAAAAGACAGTTTTTTAAAATAACCTGTTGATCCTTAAATATTTATTGTTTATTTCAATCAGCTCGTGTCACACCATGGCCTGCATTGTAAAAACCGTCTAATAATAATATTTGAAATTAACCCGAATATCATGTTGCCTGTCAAAACTGAAGATTAGATCTCTTAACTATTTATTTATAAACTATACATAAGATAGTGTTTCATAATGATGCAGAAACACTCCTGCGTGGCTTTGTCGGCTCTTGTCCTATATCTTTGGATGATTGAGAGTTCCATATGTGGATTGGCCACAGCTTGGCCAATGAGCCGTTTGACAGGCTTCATGCAACATTTCTGCCTTTTGCAGTGACGAATCTAAGCATTTGGTTTTTATTCGATAGACGGGTTGTTTTCGAATATGCTGGAAAATACATCCTTATACTGTCTATTTATCCAAATGGTGAGAGAGAATAAATTGAGGTGCGTTTGGTGTTGAAGGGCGGTCACCATTCATTTACGAATGCTGCAGAATACTGTAATCTTTTCTATAACGACCAGGCTTACACGCGTACGCTGCAAATTGGTTGCATTTTGTTTTATGACGTGTGGGTGTACCTGTGCATGTTTTTGGGTTTTATGTTAATATGTAGTTAAAATGGCATCCGATGCTTCAGGAGCCTGCTATTGCTTTTACCACTGGTGGGAAAAGTGAAGATGTGATGGGCTGGATTTGGACTCTGACGGGTTTTGTGGTCCTTTTCTCCCACAAGCACGCGTTGTCAAACACAGCATGATCAGTAGACCAACCACTCTGGCCAGGTTTTCATTTTATTTCTATTTACTTGTTTTAACCACAACTAAACCTGCTATTCTGATGTTACATCGTCAGCAAAAACGAAAAAATATGTGACTGGGGAGAGCTATGTTAGCAAGACATCTATGATGCCGACGAAATATTTGATTTTTGGTTTGTCCTCCATTCTAAGAAATAGACGCTAAGGAAAGAAAGGAAGCACATGTGGTCGTTGCTAATAGATGGAAGACTATTTTTCTCAGATTGAGACCGTTAGGTTCAGTCTTGCCTTTGAAGAGAGAGGCCAGGTCACTCTGAAAGAAAGGACATTCCCCGAACCCCCTCCCTTAAACCCCCATCTCTCTCTCTCTCTCTCTCTCTCTCTCTCTCTCTCTCTCTCTCTCTCTCTCTCTCTCTCTCTCTCTCTCTCTCTCGGTCGGGGGAGAGCTCTCTCTCTCTCTCTCTCTCTCTCTCTCTCTCTCTCTCTCTCTCTCTCTCTCTCTCTCTCAGAGAGAGATCCTATCCTCAGCTCCTACCGACCCCCATCGTTAGCAGCACACACATGCACATCCTCCAGCAAGCTGCATGGTTTAATAGCTACACACCACACACTAAACATTTAGGATCTGCCTTTATTTGCCTTCGTTTGCACCAGTGTGAATGGCATGCAGACATTAGAACAAGTATCACATTTAGGAAATGCTGTTTGATTGCTGAAACGACTGATACGCTGCTTGTGTTTTTGACAGATGTGGGACCTGTCTTAGTAAACATGATAAAAAACGCTTCTCTTGCACCTGTGTAAAGGCCATGTAGATCTGGGGCTATGACATATAATAAAAAAACATCCATTGATAAATAGGCATCGTACTTCCTAGTGTTAAGTTAATAAATATATGCTCAAACCGTATAGTAATGAATTCAACTTTGTGGGTGCTTAAAATGAAGGTAATAGAAAAATAATTAGGAACCAATTCTGTGTCCCTAAAAGCGATGCTTGATTTTTTTAGGACGTTCGTGATTGTGCTAGCTAAAATCAATCACCACCAGTAACATTGCACATATTGTAAACGTTCAGCGGGAAGTTATTTTAAAGCATCGTGTTGGCAGCATAAAAATGGTTGACTGGTCATCCTTCAAAAAGTTATTGAGTGTGAAGTTCTTTAGTGTATATAGATTTTAAATGCTTGTTTGAAATGATCTTTCTGTTTATCTAAGCCTTTTTTCAAAGACCTATAATTCTCACTGGGAAACATTACACACTGAGTATAATGTGTAGGATACAGGCAGAAGACGAGTTAGTATTGGTCCATAATGCTGGATCTCTTTTTTTTTCAGCGATAGACTAGTTCACGTGTGGCCACCTCTCACTGGGTGTCATCTCTTCTCGCACGTGTTCAGTGGAGGAACGTGTGTGTGTGCGTGTGCGTGTATTTATCAAACGCACAAATTACGACGACTATAGGCAAGACAGGCAGGATAAAGGGCCGAAAGGCGCGGGATCAGAGACCAGCACCAGAGCAAGGCACATAATACCTCTGTCAAGAGCCGCTCAATATGGCTGGGATGAAAAATCTCCTTCGACAAAAACGCTCTGGTCATTTATTATCAAAGAAAATAGAAGCCGTGCTGAGAAATTAGTCAAATAAAAACGAAATTAGGGCGATATTAACAACAACAACATCATTCACCAAGCCTGTCAGGCAAGCACTCGAATGGTGCCTATAAATGCGCGATTTGTGATTGGTGTGGACTTATCAAAAAAGTTTTTAAACCAATGCAAAAGAAGAATAGTTCTATTGCCAAAAGAACGTTTTAGTGCCAAATTTGGTGGCTAGATAGATAGATAGATAGATAGATAGATAGATAGATAGATAGATAGAAATAACAAATTACAAGACTTTTAATTCACTGAAGTCAGTCAGCACTTCGCCTTACGTTACATATTCCACTTAGTAGATCATTATCCAAATAATCTGGAATAATTAAAAAAACACCCACTGTTTATCTTTTCGGTATTTTTTTATTATTGTTTCATATTGGGAATTAATTAAAAATAACATTCAATCCGACAAGTCCACAGACCGCAGTTAACTTGCTTATTGATAGCACAAGACAGGTTATTTTTTGGGCTCTGGGCTGATTATTATAGTGTCCAGTGAAACACGTTTGCCGTTAAGTTCTGTTAAGTATGGAAAATGGGTCACTGTTACATTTGATCGCAGCATGAAGTGTAATTGCAACTAAGTGCTGTTGAGTAAATTGAGAAAGTTGCTGGCTGCTGCTGCACAGGCACAACCCATCTGGTGTGTATTATAAAAATAGCCAGTAAATATAGCTGAAAATCCGGGGCGTTAGCAGGTATGTAAGAGCAGGATTAAGCTGTGCCTGTGTGCAGCGGGCGGATCGGAAAATGTGCTCGTAATGGTCCATGGAAACATTTGATTGCGTGAATTAACGCAGTAATTACACGAGCTTTGTTTTGCAGAATCCACGATGGCCTGACGTCACACGGTGCTGAGCAGCGAGCTGAGCTGATTGTTGTGTGGGCAACAGGTAATGGCTCACTTTGTTAGATACAGTACACACAAGTGTAGATTACTGGGAAGATGAGCGATCTCATTACTCTAAAATATTTGCCGCTGAAAGACTGGCAGAAATTTCAAATGGAAATTCCAATCAAATAGACATTTGCATTGCCATATTGTTTTGTATGATCTCTGGTACCCTGCATGCTTTGCCCGTTTCAAAGCTGATTTTGCTTTTTTCCACCCTCCTCCCAGGAGTCCCTCTATTTTCCGGTCGTAATTTATTTCCAGGCGCGGAGACAAACACGAAAAACTGTCCCTCTCGACTTTAAATGCTACGTGTTGATTAATTTGTTGTTAATGACAGCGGTAGTCATACACACACTCACACAGAGACATCCCCTGCTCTCCGAGCTTTTTTTCCACCCACCCGTATAGACTCCCCGCCCTTTCTTTCTGCCTTTCCTTCTTTCCTACTTTCTCTCTCTCTCTGCCATACTTCTCTATCCTGCCCATGACGGGAGCGCGCACGCTCACTACAAGCGCGCACACGTCTGTCTCACTCTCTCTCTCTCTCTCTCTCTCTCTCTCTCACACACACACACACACACACACACACACAAACAAGCTCTCGTTTAAGGGGGACAAATGAATACAAATTTCTTACTTTCTCAATCGGAGCTCCTTGTAAGCTTCTCGTGTCCTCCCTGTTGAGTTTTTGATCGTCTTCGTCGGGAAGAGTTGTGAGTCAGCGATCGAGGCGTCCTCCTCTAATTAATGCCTTTCTGGAGCCTGTCCTTATATACCCAAATGGTTTGAGTGAAGTGAAGTGCAGATTGAGACATATTGAGCCCCCTTTAAGGGGGGATCATTTCATGTGGGAGGTTGGACGCAAAGTTTGGACTCGTGACTGGCATTCCGGAGAGACGTGCATAATTTAAACCAACAAAGCAAGCCAGAGACGGGTCCTAGATGTGGGAGGGGAAAAAAACTTGGAAAGAACTCACAAGTGATAAACAGCTGTCACTGTTGGACACGATTTTAACTTGTATTCTCAAAGTACCATTCCTCATGGGCACAAAGAATCCTCCCTCACAAGTCACAATTATTTATTTAAGTGTTGTATTCATTTAGATTGCTCAAAATTACTTAGAAACAGGCCTGGTAGACGAAGTAGACATTGCTTCATGTCAACAAGTGTATAGATGGTGTAAGTTTTGAAAACCTTTTAGGAACGCAAAGGCTACGTGCTCTGACGTTTAGTAGAAATCAAACAATGAAATCGTCATCACCAGCATCATTAACATCATTGACAAGAACCACAACGGTAATAGTAATAAATTAATAATAGCACACCACGCATTTTCTTGGCAGTAGGCTAATCCCTTAAGCACGATATATAGTCTATTTACTAGAATAACAACTCTATAGGTCGAAATCTAATCTGCTACAAACCGGGGATATAAATACAGTGGAGATCTGTTAACATGTGAGGAGTGAGTCCCATTAAGAAGCTGCCTACATGTGTTCGCTGAAATGAATCGTAACACTAGAAAAGAAAAAAAGGCATGGTGTTGAGTTAGATATCTCTTTTCAGTTGTCAGTGGTGGTCCGTGGGTATGGAATGCTAATAAGAGAAGCCCCCCTCCTCCTCTGTGTTGTCTCATTCCCTTTCTCTCAGCTGGCAGAAGGGATCGATAGCTGACCCAATGCTTTGGCCACTGCTTTATTTATCTGGCCAGGCAATGATATTATCAGCCTTGAACGTTATATACAGCAAACGTCTTCCTAAATCAACACAAAGAGATCGCTTACACAGCGATCTGGGCTTTCTCGCCTGCTTCCCTCACACCATGCTGGCCCGACCACACAAGCGCGCGCACACGAGCACACACACACACACACACACACACACACACACACACACACACACCACACACACACACACACACACACACACACACACACACACACACACACACACACACACACACACACACACACACGTGAAATCCTCAAGTCTTAAGAGTGACCCTTGCATCATGTAGCGTTGGATATAGTTATTTTGGATATATATTACAGTTGGTTGGGAAGCTGATAGCGGTATAAGGAGACAAAGATATTCATAATTATTATTCTATTAATAGTAGATAACAGAGGCATCCCATCACAGTCTCTGTAGTAGAATCAGTTCAATAAAGATGTGTACAACTGAGTATTCATAAATAAATCGATAAATCAGACTTTTAAGTAGGTAGAAAAGATTTAAAGATGTGTATTTAAAGATGGTTTTAAGTTTAGTCATACTGTAGTATCATACACAAAACCTGGACTGGAGAGAGAGAGAGAGAGAGAGAGAGAGAGAGAGAGAGAATAGTAGTTTTAAATTATATTTCTTAAACTCAGACGTAGTTACGCCTGTTTAACCTTTTGGAAAACACACCAAATACACCAAGCTTCACGTCAAAGAAGAAACTATAAAACAATAATAAATTATGCCCAAACACACTAAAGTGTCAGAAGAACACTCTCTTCTCTGAGTTATATTTTAATCTTAATTTTCAGTTTAGCTATTTTTAATAGCAGAGTTTTGGGGTGTCCAGTTCCTTGGTACGAAGATTAAAAAGCGATGGCTGACAAATTTTTAATTGTAGTGGGTGAAAAAACCAGTATGAAAGTTTGTTGACGCGAAACAAACGCAATTCTTTATTGATATCGTCATGTACCAATACTGTTTTAATTAGTAGGAAATACCACCAATTATTTTTTAACAACTATTTCTTTCAGCGTCGCCTTGAGTCCAACAAATCTAAACAACATACCCTCTGGTTAGAGAGCGTTCATATTAAAACCCTTTTGAAACTTTATCTCGTTATTGAGGAACATCAACGTGTTCAGTGAGATGGGCAACATTGTTATGGAGTCACCATGTGTGTATTTTCATCTACTCCATGTAATGGTCCTACTAACAGAAGTGATGTTATTTAAGCAATAGTCACGTCACACAAGATGCGCAAGCTGACTTGGCGAATTTCTAAACATGGGAGATTTACGTGCTTTTTTGTTCCTACACAAAAGCTTCCCTTGTGTTTTTCGACCCTCATTCCTGATAGCGACTTGGTGACGATTTCAATTCAAAAAAGCTCAACTTGAGAAACATTGAAAACCAAGAGCAGTCAAAGAGTCATTGTCTCTGTTTCTTTGCGGTAATCAATCAAAAAAACGTCTGGGCACTACGTGGACTTTCCACTGTTTCACTTTGCAAAGGCTGTTCACAAAGGTCCAGAACAGCTTACGAGAGAAAGGTTTTATTTAGTAAAATGAAATTGTTCTAATTAGACTGAAATAATGGAAATAAACAAAGAGCACTACTAACGTTGTATTCATTGCTGGGAGGCAACATTTTTAATTCTTCAATTTTTTAAATAAACGTTTAGAAACCCGTATACCACTGTCCGCTTTGTTGGTTGTGCACAAAACAGAAACAGAGAGCACAAATACAAACTTCGTGTGCCACCTCTTGCCCTTGAGTTCTACACCCACTTGCCGAACCACAAATAGCTCAGACTATCAATAAACCTAAGCCATAGGTGAGCTGCAGAACAAAAAAATAAAACATAAAAAACCCTCCAACCTCAGGGCTGGTGGGCTGGCTCTCACGGAAACAGTTTTATTACAAACCATATTATTATTATTATTATTAGTAGTAGTAGTAGTAGTAATAGTAGTAGTAGTAGTAGTAGTAGTAGTAGTAGTAGTAGTACATTGTTGTTGTTAATATTAGCTATAAAAACAAAGGTATTAACGTTTCTTAAGTCATCCTCTGGACTAGAAGACAGCTAAGAACCCAACATGAGACGTCAAAGTTCTTCTCCCAAAGCCACACTTGACAAATCCACTAATACTGAGTCCGGGCCTGCAGGAGAAAACCACGCGTCATTTACTGCCAAAAACATAACTGGAGTGCAGATGTGCGCGACTATACAAGACAGCGTCGTGCAAAACAAGCAGGTTTCTTTCCCATAGTCCTGCTCAATGATTTGAGTCTGAAAAGAAATATCTCACTGTCTTTGTACAATGCATCACATTTAGTGTTCCTATCGACCGGTTTACACACAGCAGTGTACATTTCCCAGATTGATCACGCATAACTGAAACATCCGTAGCCCCACAGCAAAATAACATTAGTATGTGGTTTTGGGGGAGATTTTTCTCTTTCTCATCTGGCATGACAGGCAGAATTTGTCTCTTTATTTCTCTCTCTCTCTCTCTCTCTCTCTCTCTCTCTCTCTGACACGCACGCGCGCGCGCGCGCACACACACACACACACACACACACACACACACACAATTTAAAGCAACACGTTGAATCCAGCCTGGGAAAAATATTAAACATTAATGTGCTGAACTAGGCATAGATCTTTGAACCAGTCGGCAGCGACGCCAGAACAAATCGTATTCTGCTCACACAACTGTGATGGCTCCAGCAAATATAGAGCTAAGAAACCAACCAAAAGTCTGCACAGAAGAGAAAATGAACCCCAACATATATTTGGCTGCCTACATTTATGGCATTCATCTCATAAAAGTGGACAAACCCTCATTACAAAGTTGCAGCTGGGGCAATTCCTTCGGACCAGCAGAATGGCTTCAAGTCATGTGACGTGATTAGACACACGTGTAAATTGTATTATTCACCAGAAGAACAGATTAAAAATAATGATTTTTGCATTGTAATAATAATAATAATAATAATAATAATAATAATAATAATAGTAATAATAAAGCATTAACCCGGAGCCCGCCATCAACGTCACACCTAAATAACTTGAACATGAAATTTCCTCAGAGTGAGACATGCTTGCCTATTTCTTTTTTAATAGTATAGTCACCATCACACAACTTCATCAAGCGATCCTTCTTCACAAACATATCATGGATTGAGCAAAATGGAAGCAACAACCAATAAAAAAAGAAACAACGAAAATATCAAGACAAACAAAATGCTTTCAAAATGATATATTAAAAGTGCTTTTGATTTTCCATGTCTTTCCTCTTTGACTGATGATTGACTCAACATACGCACTCACACACACGACCAAGGCGTCCTTCAATTGTCCATGAGGTCAGGTTTGCCGCAGTTGCATGTCCATAGAGCATCAATTGGGGGAAAGTTCAACCATCAGTGATATTGTCATTGCGATTAGACTGTTTCGTATTTGTCTAAAAAATCTTTATTTTTATGTTTTAAATTCTCACTTCAATTTTAATTCTTGGAGAACATAGCTTCAATAACATAAATCGCACTCATTATAAGAAGCAAAATGTTATATCAAAATCATTAGTAGAGAATCACAGAAAAAACTGGTTTAGAACCAGAAAAAATACAAAACAGAGATACACAGACACAGGACATTTCTTATAATTGCTTGGGAACGTTACTTTCCCTCTAAGTCTTGATTCATTTTACTGCGTATATGATGTTCTTCAATTTAGCTGTAGGTATTTTGTTTTTGTTGTTTTTTCTTTTTTACAAAAAAAGGAAAATAAAGACTAGTATTTTACAAAATGGAGAGTGTTCTTGACGATGGCGATGGATTTACATGGGGGTTAAGTCCAGGTCTTTAATCTTTGTACACTGTGTATTCCATCTAGGTCCAACAAAACGAATGTCTTCCCACGTGATCAGAAACGAGGTCCTGTAATATATAGATAGATATATGTATAGTCTTCTTGAAAGAAGGGTTGTAGACTTTCGGTCCTTTAGTCTCTCGCACTTTTTTGTTTTATTTCGCTCGCTGGGATCATTGAATGGACATGTAGGGCCAGTTGAAGCTGCTCCCGGATAGCAACATATCCCTGATGAGGGTTTCAATGGGAGTTTTACCTACCAAGCGAACGAAGAACAGCTGCTCGATGACGGATGAGGAGACCGTACGCAGTGAGGGCAGTCGCAGCAGCAGCTTGCCGAAGCGGCTCGGTTGGTTCGGGTACTGGCTCCTCACGTATTCCTCCAGAGCGCACTGAGATTTCTCCTGCAGACTCTCAATGTGGGCCGCATCCGACAGGCCGCAAGCGTCTGAGCACACAGAAAAAAAATCAGAAAAGCCCGCGTTATCATTTAGCCTCATCGCTACTTGTTATTGACAAAAGAAACCCCAAACCAAACCCCATGCATCATAAGCGTGTCTGTAATATAAATAAACAGCGCGGCTGCGCAATCCCTCAAGAGTCGCATCGCCTGCGTTTACGAAAGATAACCACACTGCATGCTCGTAAATCAGACCAAACAAAGAGTTGTGTATCTTTATCGATGTGCCTGCGTCGCAGCTCGATCTTACAGCTGAATTACAAGCGTGGAAGAATAAAGAAAAATTTTCGAAATACACAGGCTCTGGTAATAACTGAAATTATGAGCTAATTACTTTCCAGATACTATCGAATCATTTCTTCCCTGCTTGACTGTGCTCTGCTGAGGCTGGCGAGTGAGCAGACAGAGGCGAGGCCGCTGCAAATAAATGTATTACCATAGCATTCACTCGCGCTAAAAATGGCTAAAACATTCATTCATTTCATAGCCCTTAAATCTAATTCAGGGTCACAGGCCCTAGCCTTAGGGTCTAACAGGCAGCACCGGGAACATGGTGGGAACCATCCCTAGACAGGGCGCCAATCCACTGCAGGAGACACACTCACGCGATTAGATTTTTACAGAAATTGACCTAAGGCATTTCTTTGGAATGACGGGAGAAACTGGTGTACCAGGAGAAAACACATGCGGACACGGGGAGAACATGCAAACTCCACACAGGCAGAGTTCTGACCGGGAATCGAACCCGGAAGCTGTGAGACGACAGCTCTTGAGCCCATGGCTGAAACATAAAATCAAATACATTTCCTTCTGATATATAATTCTTTATACCTAACGGAGGCATTTGTTTCAGCAAGTTAGCACTGTGATAGTGTTGTGGGGACCAGTGTGTTGTTTAAAATAAGTCTTTAATAGGCTACGTAACAAATTTAAAATACACACCGTAACCAAGTCCGTTTGCTTTTTACTGTCACACTAAGATATTCATTGGTTTTACATTTTCTTCATTTTTAAATCCAGCGAATGCGTTAAAGGCGTGGTATGCCACCTACAGCACTGCTGATCCTAATCACATTGGACTGTAAGGCTCTTCGGTTCAGTACCCTGACCTTTTGCACTTCTGAACTAGGAAGTTCAGGCTAAAATCTCTGTGATGAATCATTCCAAGGCTGTTAAACTAAAACAACTTTAAGGAAAATAGGTACTGACATTAATGGAGTGAAGTAAGCATAAAAAGTGCTTTTAAACTCAAAAACCTACAATCCAAGACCTGGTAGAGAAGGAATTTAGAGAAAACCAATAGGTCAGGGTACTACTTTTTATTAAACCCCAAATACGTTAATAATTTAGGATAAACACTTAATATCTGTCTATTTGAAATCTTACACCACTATTGATTGTGTGGATTATGTTATGCCAACTGAACATTAGCTCTCAAAGTGATGGGATCATGATTTTTTTTCTCTGTTCCAGTTAAACTGAGCTAGACACCATTCTATTTATACTGTGCGGGTGCAAGCTTGTTGCAAAGTCTGGGCATAAAATCTTTGACCCCATGAAGAGCAAAACTGTGGCTGAATAGTAACTAATGGTAACTAAGGTCTCTGACGTCATTGTTAGAAGACTGGAGTGTAGCCTTAGAGTTTAATGGTAAAACTGGTAATATTACGTCCATCTTGAAAATACTAGAGAAGTTGAGAAGTAAAACATAAATATGTGAAAAAAATACGGATACATAAATATTAAAAAATAATTATTATTCTAAAAATAATAACAACGCTTCCCCCATTACGTTTACTTCAACACTGAACGCTATTGGACATTTTGCAGTGCCCCACAATACCCTGAAGACTGGGCCTAATAACTTGTAAGGCTTAGCGAAATTCACAACAAATAGAAATGAGCATGATGACATGATTAATGGATCTATCCGAAACTTGGCCAACAACAAATCCACTATAAGACGAATATTTATTTTTCTGTCCATTATTGACAGTATGGCAGTTTTAAGAGATTCAATATTTCCTTTATGTGCCTGGCTCTGCAAAGTACAGGACAAACCCAGTTTTTTACTTAAGTGTTTAAAATGGTATCTTATGCAGTAACACCCTTAGTAAAGGTGCTTGTAAGGTTTTCGAGCCTAAATTAAAATATACATTATTACAATAAAACTCATAATGTAGCAGGAACGGAACTTGGAAACTCCTTTTACCAAAAAATAATAATATTACGGTACTGTCTGTTTAAAAAACACAGAATCACATCCAGTTGAAATGGTGTCTGTATTGTCATTGACAACTGTACTTTCTAAAAGATGAACCAAATAATACTTTAAAAACTAATTTAATAAACCTATAAGCAATGAACAGAAGTATTTTGGATAATTATCATAGCTTGCGTTTTGAATGCAGATACTGACGTGTCATTGGGTTCTTAATCCAGTGGTGTAAGTTTGACACTTTTCTCGTCAATAATTTAAATCTTTAAATATAGACGGCTTTGTATGTGTGTTTCTGCGAAGAGGACGCAATATATTCGCTACATCATCACAGTTTAAGACTGCCAAAAATAAGCAATCGCTATAAAGAAAATTCACCCATAATAGCTTTTTCGAGATCATATTTATTATCTAAACATATGGACTAACTTTTAAACAAACATCAGCTCAAAGTACTTTAATTTATAAATCAAGAGTTATGCAATTTTTTCAGAATTATACTACCATCACAAGAGTGCCGGTTATATAGAGCAGTTTAAATATCCTACGCTTGGTAAATATAAACAAAATATTTTGATAAATGTAAAATATTCTTAAACCAGAATTTGGGTATTATATGATCTGCACTGGGTCCTATAAAATATACATACAAGCTACATAAGCTGCTTTCAAAACACAAGCGCCTTAATACAGTCAGCCATTGCCCCAATAGCCTCGTTTAGCCTTGCGTCTAGGCCTCATCACTCACCTGACGTAAAGAGCACGATGGCTTTGATGCAGCTGTACTCGGCCGAGTCGACGTGCAGAGCCTTGAGCTTCTCGACCTGCTCCTGGAAGATGCGAATGTGATCCATGAAGGCCACGACGCGGTCAGCGGACATGGGCGACGCGTGCAGGCCGGCGGCGGCGAGCAGCGGCGCCACGTGTAGCGGCATGGAGCACTGAGCCGCGTTTAGCACGAACAACTCGCTCCATGTGAGTCTGAGAAGCGACACCTGGTCAGTGATCTGCAGGTCGGGAAAGAAAGGGATGTTCCGCGCCCATTCCACGGCACTGAAGAGCAGACGAGCCGCCAGCTCGCAGATGTTCTCGATCCCCATGATATTATTGGGCTGCATACACTGACTGCCGTACCGGGACGTAGGGTAAGGCTCTGCGCGCAGCAGTAGCGAGATGTATCCGGAGAGGTAACAGTGGCCGTTCAGAGGGTCCCCGTTAGTGAGGGCGTACTGGCCCGGGTTCGGCTGGGTTGGAGGCATCCTTCCTCGCTGAACCGCTGACGAAAAGAGAGAGAAAGAGAGGAAATGTGCATCCAGAACTGAGAAACATCATTCGTGCAATGGCTTAGGAGCTTAAAGTAAAAAAGAAATCAAAAGCTGAGTAATCTGCACGTAACAACTGACAAATGTTCTACAGTGTATCCAATTTTGTACTTCTGAACAACTAAAGTCTTCACTGCATCTTAGCAAAGGCAATCCTGAACTGTTTTTAAGACTATTTTGCCTTTCTGACTCTACACAATACTAGAACAAACAGCATAAACATGGGCACAGAATGATATTTAATTGTATATTCCTATTACTGATTTACATTCTTTAGTCTCTAAATAGAGTGCCATACTACACACTCTACAGCTCTTTCTGTAACCTTTCACATGTCAATACACCCCTTAAATAATGTACAAATCTACATTTTGGGTTGACGATAATTTATGAGATAAACCACGGGTTAGCTTAGCTGGCGATCGAGGACAAAGACAAAATGTTCCCCAATTTAAAGGGTTTGGGGATTTTCAACAAAATTCACCCACTCCCTGATAAAGTAATTCTGGCCAAAATACAGCTGGTGTACAGTCCAGTCAAGTTAATCAGAAGTTAGTAGAGCTATTGTTGTGTTTGAGATTGAGACAGGCCTCTATACACACTGGGCTACACACTCCACAACTTCCCTGTGTAGTGTTAGTACAAACAGCGATTTTCATCAATTTTAGTTAACAGGCTTGCATAAAACATGGGTTTGTGGACATACACCGACTACTACCCCATTTTACTATACGTGTACACACAAATACACAATTCACAGTTAACGGATGGTTCTTAGATCTCATGTAATTGACTGACTCGAAATGGAGGCGTGTAGCCCATGGGCTAGTCTGCCAGATTAAACTGTGTAAACAAAATGCTTTCTGTTAAGATCATGCCAGCCTTGTGCAGAAGGATTTATTGCGCGCCTTTGACTCTAACAGGCGGCCGAAAAACATAAAATTCGCTTTGTGGTGTGCGGCATGCAAGACGGTGTGAGGAATCTAGCACTGGTGTGCTGCATTAAGAAAATGTTAGGCTATATTCACCTTCACGCCGCATGCCCACTTTTAGGCACTTCTTGAGCCGACAGTATTGGCACTGATTGCGATGGTGTTGGTCAATAGGACAGTTCCTGTTGGCACGACATGTATACGTTAAGTTCCTCCGGACACTCCGCTTGAAGAAACTTTTGCATCCCTCGCAGGTGAACTGGCCATAGTGTTTGCCGCTCGATTTGTCGCCGCAAACCACGCACTCGATGTGCTGCTGGCTCTGGCCCGAGTTCTGGCTGCTCTTGTCTCCGGCAGTGCCCGGGGTGGACGGTGCTCCCGGCTGGCTGGGTGTCTGCGGGGTGTGCGGTGCTGCCGACGCCGCCTGCTGCTGCTCCCTCGCCGGTTGCGCTGCGGGGTTCGGGCCGCTCGCCGCTCCTCCGGCCACGTCTTCCTGCGGATCGCGCCAGACGCTAACTACCATTGCCATATCTCGGGCCCGAAAAGTGCTTTCAAGCGAACCGGTCGCTCGGACGTCGGAGCTTGCGAAGGGGAGAATCGTGGAAGCGAACGGCAGCGCGGAACTCAAACCGGAGCGGTCAATTTCATGGAAAGGAAAAAGAAAATCAAGAAGAAGGAAAAAAACCAACAGGAATCTAAAACGATGGATGCATTCAAAACAGCAGGAAGAGTCACTGGATAAAGGCACCCGATCAGGATATGCAGTTATCGGGAGGCCAGTTCCAAGGTAGCTCGCAGTCAGCCATTCGGGAGCCCCGGTCGCGAAGAGAAAGCGAAGCCAGGCGTAATGGAAACCAGTTTTTGCTCAAAAGCTCTTAATTAAAATTCTTCACACTGGCGTCGAAACAAAAAAATAATAAAAAAATCTCGCTGGTGACTCCGAGATCCAAAGTGCAAGGAGAAATAAATTCCCGTCTTTTTTTCTTCCCCGTTCCTTTCTCCGTCTTCGCGGCTGGAGAGAAGGAGACACTGAAGAACGGAATTCTCTATCTATGTTCATGAATAAAGCTCATCTGGTCCAGCAGAAAAACAACGTCGCCCGAGAGCCTATTGCAGTTTCACCTCTCCAGTCGGAACGGAGCGAGGATAAAGAGAGGGAGAGAGAGAAGAAAAACAACTAATAGAATATGCAAGAAGCAGGAGACCCCGGCAAAAATGAATGCGTTTTAACGGGAGGACCAACGGAGCAGCGTTTCCGAAACGGAGATCTGCGCGAATGTCTGTATATAGTGAACTTTGACACTACTATTGAAACTGACACGTTTCTATGGAGATCGCTGCGCCTTATATGGTGCTCGTGTCAAGGAGCCAAGAGAGGGGCTGCTGGCAACTGATAATCAAAGGCGACTGACTGGTCAGAACCCTGCATGGAGGGGGGGAGAGAAAAAATGGGAGGCTAAGGTTAGCCAAGCCTCCTTCACTCCATTGGTTAGAGTCCTCGTTCCTTGCTACCTACGGCTGGGTGTAAGGGGGTGGGGGGGTCTGACAAGCGCGATTTCCATTGCGCTCGCCCCTGCGCCGCTATTTACTTTGAAACCCGATTAGAATGGACCGTCTATTGTCGATAAAGAGGAAGAAACACCGGTTAGGATGGCTGAAAAGCGAAGAGCGAACTGAACACACGTGAAATAAATAGTCGCGCTCGGTGAAGGGGGGGTCCCTTAAAGTTTGGGACGCTTTGTTCAATGATGCAGTCTTAATTACGAATATAGCCGGCCCTGATATTTAAGCTAGATAGATCCATGCAGTTGACTCGTTGTCTATCGCAATATCTTCGAATCCACCTGCCACGTTACGAAAAAATAAAAAAAATCACACATCCATCGTATAGATTTTCAAGGAACGAGGAGACGAGCAAAATAAAAGTATTTAGGATGCTCAAAGCTGCCGTCGCCACTCTGGACACTGGAGCTGCTATATAACGGGATACAATATCATGAGAGAGAGAGAGAGAGAGAGAGAGAGAGAGAGAGAGAGAGAGAGAGAGAGAGAGAGAGAGAGATTCAGGTCGATTGCTTAGACACTGAGGGCGAAACCCAATGTTCGGACACTTAAAACATGATTTTGGTTGTTATTGTTTGCCGGTGTTGTTTTATTGATCCAATAAGGGAGAAGTTCCTGCTATAATGGCCAGAAGAACCGCTTTTTTGTGCACGAATACTGAAGCTTGAGCTTTACAGGCTTATAATGTCTGGATCGGGGTGCCATCTAGCGTACAGTAGCTAGACAATTACAGGGAAGGGAAGTGCATCATTTATCTTTAGTACGTATTTTTTTTCTCGAATAAAAATCTTTATAAAATGCATGTGATTGCAAACGCGTCCTTTTATTTTCGAATATTTTCTAGCCTTGCATGTGCGTGCTTTTCTTTGTTTCTTTCTTTTTAAAAGAAAGCAGTATAACGTTAAATACTGTTTCGGCTACATTTCTCCGGTCATTCGTCTTCAACTTTATATCTGGAAAGCGTGATGGAAAGTGAACTGGTTAATTTCAAATCTTGAACATATATGGTAGCTCATAAGCTATGCAAATAACTCAATAGCTACAAACTGCAACTCAAACCGTTAGACGCAGGAACTTCATAGTAGTCATTAGGATGAATGAAAATAGATCGACCCTACAGTTCCAGGAACCGCTCCCCTGAAACAGCCGGGGTTTTATCCGTCTCTCCACAAGCGTACCGCGCTGCCCTCTGAAAAAAAGGTGAAACGAACGGGATTAAACCAGACAAAGGGCAAACTTCTGTAAGTGTATCATCAAGATTTTACTCCACAGACTGGGAAGAGAGCGAGGGAGAGGCGAGAGAGGGAGAGGGGCAGCGAATGGGAGCGCAATGCAAAGGCAGGGGAACAGCCAGAGAGGAGAGGAGAAGAGGCTGGAGAGGGAACTGCTGCAGAGAGACACGGGTACCATTGCGAGGCATTCTCCTGGCACATTGGCTTCTATCTGAAAGGCAAGTAAAACCTTATCCTTATTACATCACAAAATCGACTACACCTGCACGGGTCGCTAAATCACGTATTTCGCTGGCTTGCCCTAGAACGTGAACGTGTAGAACTAAGTGCAATGACGTGTCAGTTGCAGGTGAAATCAGCGACGGCGTAGTTTACTCAGTGTTCATCATACCACTGGAAAGTAGGACTGGTTTATTATTGATGCTCCTAATACATCATTACAGATAGTGAGTCTGACTGTGCGGTTGAGAGCTTAGCTTGAAGTGAGACTTTCACCTGTATGTAGTAGTTGAGCCCATAATTAGAAGATCGATAATGGTGTGTTTGCGCGGGATTAAAATATTTACGATCAGGTTAGTTCAAAGAAACAATATGAAAGTAGGATCCATAAAGTATTATATAGTTCAGGAATGTAGATTCATATCACACTGATCTCCTTTTGTTTAAAATCAGATTGCTAAACTAGTTTCAGTATTTACGTTTGCATATAGCTTTTATTGCTGTTACTCATCATTTATATTGGTTTTTCTACTTAGAATACACAACTGTGATACACACATACACTCGGGTGCACTTTTACAACAATACTCAGACAATGTATTTTCATCAGCCACTATAGGTCAAGAGATAGCCATACTAGAATAGTACGTGTTCTACTATGTACAATGACAAAAGTGAAAAAAAACCCCCGATTCATTATGGGGTTAACTGCTGCAAAGGGTGGCCCAATAATTTAGAGTACGCTAGAATAGTTTAAAACAAACAATTCAGGCAGCTTTCTTTTTTTCTTTCTTCCTTAATATGTCTTTTAAAATACAATATCGGCGAGGAACATTTGCCTCCCAACGTTAGTCAGCACTTATTATTAAAACGATGGGGATAATAATTAGGTTATGGGTTTAATAACTCATCATAAGTTAATGAAAAAACATCAAACGTCAGATATTTCAGTACTTATTACATTTTATACTTTTTCCAACATATTTTATTTGATCAGCAGGTTAAGGAAATAAAATCCAACATTTAAATGTGATCTAAAAAGAAAATATGCTAGGTTTAGTGAGTTAAAGCCATTTAAGGACACTGCAGGCCCCTCTGAATGGACACATTTGATTCTAAATCCTATGAAAGAGCAAATACCTACAATGTTATACAATATCTGAACAATATTTGTCCAAGGAACTGTAGTTTAAGAACTATACTTATTTGTTTTTGAATCAGAATGCCCATCTCCACTTTTATGGAAAATGCTTAATTTACCCAGCTGATGTTGTGAGCTATAATTTGTCATATGCATTTTAAAAAATGAATCCAGCTAAGTTTATTTGTACCTCATCCTCAGCATGATGACAGTGACTAAAGTGATAGTGACTTTAGCTTCTTGATGAATAAATAATGCAAAAAGTCTGATTAAGCAGTTTTTCACACCACTGCCTTGCTGTCTTATTATTGCAACAATAGACAAATATTTAGCCTATATTATATATTTAAAACAAGCTGTACCTATACTAATTGCAACACTACCTAAACAGACAAACTAGACTGAAATAAACTGACGGTATTAATTAAATGTAAACACATTTTGAAATATACAAAAAGTACATATTAATTTTTTACTTGTAAATTAAGCTACCCAAAATAATTAGACACTACTTGGTTACTAAATGATAGAAATGAAAGCAAATTAATGACTTAATGCAAGTTGTATAAGATGCATTTAAAGGAAAGTAGACCTTTCCTAGAACATGAAATATAAAACAAAACGTTGCTGAAAACACAGTAATATAAACAATTAAGCTAAAATGTTGCTTTAGGTAAATTTGGTATTCTTCCCCCAGTTATTCGGCTTACTTTGTGCGCTGCTTTTTCCCTTGAACAGCCGTTGGAGGGGTTTTGTGGCTTTGAGTAGTTTGGAGCTGAAAGGGAAGAGGAGGGGGCTTTTGTCCGATTTGATCCCCTAACTATTTGAGGGGCTCAGATTGGTGTGAAAGGGACGAGAAGGTCACTCGAAATCGCCTTTTATCCGCTGCCGTTTTCTCTATGGATCAGCAACTTTCAATGGACATCATCTAATCGCTCTTAATGGAAAGCATAGTCGTGAGAGATGGCGAAAATATCTTAAACTACACCGCACTTAAGACGAGGCTATTTAAAAGATACCACATGTTAAATTTTGGATTTAGCAATTTTCTATTTGGAAGAAAAAAAAATGTAGAATTAAAAGCAAAAAGTTTTAGTAGGCTATGAAGTTCAACCATCTCTAATTGGTGATCGGCTATTTTTAGGAAATACAGAACACATGCAGATTGTACACAAGCAATTACTAGATCTAATCAGTTTTTTTACTGTTTGAAAAATGTTTATTATTACAAAAACACTCATAAAAAACGATAAACTAAATGCACTTCTAGGTTTTGCGTCATGCTGTTGTTATTTCAGGAGGCCAGAAAATGGATCTCAGTATTTTGTTTTGTTTTGTGTTATTATTATTATTATTATTATTATTATTATTATTATTATTATTAACTCACTTGTGGCAGCAGCGTACAGAGAAGGCCGGACAGTTTTGTGGTGGAGGTAATGGCTTTATTACGCACAAACCATCATCTATTTAGAGCACATGTGCTAATTGCGTTGGACGTTCTCGGAGACCGAGATCATAAATTCTCTCAGAGTTAAAACAAGCCTGGACCCATAGCAAATTAGGCTATCTGACACCTCTGAGGTTCACTGAAAAAGCAACAAAACCTGGGACAAACGAGTAACAGACCATACGCACGAATATTGTGGGCATTTCCAAGTTTGAACTTGGACATCTAAGCTGGGCAAAGGTTGTATAGGGTCATCTATGAAATTTCTTCAAATGGTAGTCAGACTGAAAATGAGTTTCAGGATGAAACTACTAACAAACATCGACTATGCATTCGCTTGTACGTTGATGTTATGACGCGGAAACTGCCTATGCAGAAAATACAATTATACGAATCTGCAATAAAACACATTTCCAATATATATTTAAGTAATATATACTGTAATTATATATTAGACTGGATTATGGTCTATAGCCAGTCTTAAATTCTGAAAAAAAAGCTTGTAAATGTAATGTCCAAACTCCAAATTTTCTTGTATACAAATATTAAGTTTCGGTGGTGGATTTTATTTTAATTAATTTTGAGACGGTTCATCTACAAACTCCTGTACATCAGGTCGCACTTCATAGCATATTGATGAGCTTAAACGGCCACAGAAAAGCCGTATGAGAGAAAGGGCTATATAATAAAGGGTTTACCCGGAGGTTTCTGTGGTCTGAGTCAGCGCATATCTCCATGATGGTGGACTTAAACCAACACTCAGCAGGCGCTTAATTGGAAGTTGGTCTGTCTGAGCCATTCCTCATTTTTGGAACAAAGCAGAAATGATCGGATTGAAGAGTGAAAGAAATGCTTACATTTATAGGAGAGAACAAGCAAGTCTGTTGTCCGTAACGGACTGCCCAGGAGGAATCTATATATGCTTTTAAAAAGAGATAATCTTTAGTCGTAATTAACCTCAAACATCCACAGGTGCTTTGGTGAGACGTGAAGTGAGTTTATGGCATGATTGGCGACACACACACACACACACACACACACACACACACACACACACACACACCCTTGGTAAACATATCTTTTGATGACTTTCCATTGAAACAATGACTTCTGTACCATATTAAAACTATGCCTGCACCCACACCTAACCCTAACATAAACCTAAGTAACTTAAAGACAATCTTTTGACCGTTTGGTTTTTCAAAAGAAAGTTGCATACCAGCAAAATGTCTACACGAGGTAAAAAATGTCAGATCTTTCTATCTAAATACGTTTGATCCATACAATGATATAAAACGTGACCCCCACCCATACGTTTGTCTATCTATTATTGTGGGGATTTTCCACTGACATAACGTTACTACAGTAAATGAATTACACTTTCCTATAAGTAACCCTAACCATATTGCAACTCTTTTATTTGCTGCAGATTTTGTAAAAGAAACGAACAAACAAAAACATTTTCCTTGTGGGACCAAAATATGGTAACACAAGGTAAAAAATGTCAGATCTTTCTATCCTTGTGGGGACTTTTGGTTCTCCCAAAAATGTATAAATTTGTCCTGCACGCCTTAAAACACACACACACACACACACACACACACACACACACACACACACACACACACACACACACACACACACACACACACACACACAGCAATCAAAACATATGAGGAATCAGAACATTTACAGTTAAAAGTTAGTATGTTTAAGAATAAATCATATTAAAAACCCTACAAACTTTTATTGTACATCATTGCATGATCATGTTGAATATCACTGCTGTAATGATATCACAAAACAGCACATAAGATTTGACTTGTTTAACTCACATAGAGAGGAAGTTGGGATTAGCATTGCTTTTATTCCTGCGAGAGTGCATGAGAGAGCATATCCTGGTGTATCAGAAGAGCATGGAAAAGAGATGAAAGTACGACAGAACTTGGTTAAAGATCCAAAAGTTGTATAAATGAGAAAAGAGCATTCATATAGGTATCATGTATTAATATTGGCAAAAAACAGCAACTTTCTTGTACTTGTCTTATAGGTCTTTTGAATCTACAGGCAATATCTGCTTATTATAAAGGAAATCCAGCCAATCTATGTTTTCTTTTCTGCTGCCCCCTCTGCAAACCGTTGTGTACACATTAGTATATGCACTATAGGCTTGCACTGTCACTTTTGCCAGCCATCAGTAAGATAACTTTGAGGGTTGATGGATTGTAAAAGCAAATCCCCCTCACATCTGATCAAAAATGATCTTAAGTCAAACAGTGTCAGCTAAATCAACCATTGTATTATTGTCATATCGACCACTCGTCCTTCTTTTATTCCAGTGACAGATTTAGGAATAAAGTTTTGACACGGTGGAATTACTTACTTCACTGAACGCGTGTCTGTTTTGTAAATAAAGGATCATTTCTGTATTTTAATAAGCTGTTCTAATTTCCTGACAGGCTTGGCTAACTGAAACTTGAGCAGCTGCAGGTACGTCAATTCACACATGCCCACACACAGTGCCATGATATCATAATAATATTAGCAATATAATCTCAGTCTTTTTAAGAGTATGGAAGATATCAGCCTTGGAGCTGGTGGAGTTATTATCCATTTCTTTTAGACAAGTGCTTATTTCAACCTTGCGATATAGGATCAGAAGTTTGGTGTATATGTCACTTGATATCCTGGACACTTTTATTGGAATATGTTAGTGGTTGTACACATAAGGGAATAATACTTTGTTAGATGTCCATTTCAATACTACTGTAATGGGTTTAAAACTTACCAATTATTTCAATTCTCCCTGTGTATCTGGTCAGTACTTGAGTGAAATGTTCCCACATCCTTTCTGCCATGCATGTCTGAAACATCATTGTTCGACAAAGTGACTGATCAAGTGTGGACACACTTTGTCATTGCGCCGCATCTGACAAGCAAATGATGGAACTCGGTCACGAATGCATGTGTGTCGACCCATACGTTCTGTTCTGTCCTGCCTCTCATTTCAACATGTTCCTCCGTGGTCACATGGTCTAACGATGGTTCCATCAGCTGCAGCCTGGGCGCGTGATATGAAGGCCTTTCGTTTTGAGAATGTGCTAAACTGCACTGAATAACACAGTGTTGCCTTTCCCTCTCAAACATCATCCTGGGGTTTAAACCCACTCACACAGTCATTTAGAAGTCACCCTGCTGGCTGCCTCATGTGTTACGAATGTTGGAATGGTCATGGTTAATAGAGGAATATTTAATCTAAGCCTTGACCTTTTTTGTGCTCTCCATAAAAGTGTGTTTTGTCCGTTATCTGTCTGCCATCTAGGGAATTATTATAAGCCGAGGCCATTAAAATGGGAGTTGCCAGTGGTTCATGTTCATGTTAATGCACTCATGTAGCCATGATACAGTTCCATGATTGTATCTGACTGCATGAGTTAAAACCTACCCAAGCTCACAGATAGAAAAGAAAAAAAAACACAGGAAGCCCTATGCCTAAATCTGTTTATGCTCTCACACTACCCTGTATGTCCTCCTTGCCCTCTCTCTATCAGCTCTATCAGTCTGCAAGAGAGAAAGAATGCAGCCATCATTCCTAAACACTCACATTCCTCCAGGCTGGATTCATCATATTCCCATCAGAAATATTTTTATAATAAACGTAATTTAATGGTCAGTAAATGCACAAACTCTCAAAGTGAGAGAGACATAAGTATTCGCAGTGCTGGCACTCCGAAGCTATTATTTAGGACAACGGTTATTGCAGAGCTTTTAGCCTGCTAGCTGCATTATTTTTATGCTCAGTTAAATAAAAATCCTGTAAATGTAATCATCCATGCCCTGTTGAAACCTGACAGGGAATTATTAGGAAACTTATACACACAGGACCAACAAACATAATTTTTTTTTAGATATATATAAATGCCAAAAACAGAATAATCACAAATATATAATCTATGGCTGCTACCCTTACCAATAATATTTGCCTTATTAGATGTTTGGTTATCAGCTGTTAATGTCATGTCTGTACAGTAAAGAGATGGAGTACACTCCGACGACGTTTGATCCCTTCTTGTGTCTTGCATTTTTCCTTCCAGCCATACGCGACTCCCCTATGCCAGCACGAGCAAAAGCTATGCCTATTCATCTATCAGAGCCTGTTAGGTAAGTGGCACCTCCTATTAGGATGACAAGCAAAGTAATGGTACAGTCTCTCCCCGGTTCTGCATTACTTATTTATAAGTTAAGCCACCTCCCATGATATGGGTTTGTCTGATATGGTTTGTGAGAGATCACAGGTGCCACAGGTTAACGCCGGTGGGAAAACGCACAGGAAACACAGCTACACATGCAGACTGTTTAATTGTTCGGACCCAGTGAACGCTGTACATTGTGTTGTTTGGTATATGTGCGTGCTATCTTTGAATCAATGAATAAAATGAAATGACCACATGCATCCATGTCTCGCGGTATCTTTTCTTTCGTTCCTGGAGGCTCCTTTTGTCTGTTATCGCATGCTTTATCGAGGGCATTATTGTGTACAGCTCTCAAAGGACCAAGATGTTTCCCAGTGCAGACCACGTGACCAGATCATGTGTGTAGTTTTGAATTTCTTATTGGCTGGCAACAGTGTGGCATGCATTGCTAGATTTTTGGAAGGGGGGAGTGTTCATGGGTACAACCTATGGAAGTGAGCATGGCTACGATTTGAACCATCCCTGGCGATGAGGGGAGCTCAGCCTAATTTTGTGTCGGATGACACCTGCCCTTTTCAGCAGGTTTCAGGAGAAGCCTTGGGAATGCTCGCGTGCAACAGAGGGTCTGAATATTGGAACAATGTGCGTGAATGTGCTGCCACATGAACAATGCAACACCACATGGTGAGGTGATGGTGGGTGGAAAAGAGATCGCCGTTTTCACTGCGCACTCCCACTGCCATTCTCTCTCTTTTCTCTCGCTCTCCTCAATTTCTCATGCACCTATCATAATTTTTGGCTTTCTATGACATATCTGATTACTGGTAAACTACAAACCCTGTCATTTCTGAGGACCTCAGTAGCACAGGAGTCCGATTCTGCGAGGAAGTTTCATGTAGTAGCTGCATTAACTTGAATCCTGCTATGTTCAGACACAGGGCTATAGGGTTGTGTGGCAGCTGCTTATACTGTGTGTGTGTGTGTGTATCCTTGAGTGAATCTTGCCCTGTGAGTGTGTGTGTGTGTTTGTTAGAGAAAGTGTGTTGTGTAAGCCCTGTCCCTCGGGGCTTTCTCCCTGAGCCCAGAGTCTCTGATTCGGTGTGTAAAAGCACCTCTGAATGATGGATTACAGTGTCACCGCAGCCTACGAAGGATTAATTTGTTTCATTGATTTCTCTTTAGGCAGAAAGCCAGCGTTTGCCGCTTCCCACCTCCTTCCCGGAGACTCCCGGTCGTAATAGACGGTAATGGCCTAAGACAAATCAACCCGTTTCTTGTAAAAATAGCAGCAAATAACCCCTGACTTCACATCACGGGCACAATTGAGGTGACTCGGGCTGTGTCTGAACAAAGCCATAAGTCTGGAATACTTACTGCCTCCACTCACGGGCTCAAGATGGATTGGTAATGATTGTCTGTCTGACATCTCAGGTTAAGGGTGGTTTTCCATTGCTGATAACATGTACGGACAGCTGCTCTGTCTGCTTCTGTGGTGCAAACTCTATGCAGGCCCCCATGTTGGCTAAAGCGACTGCAAGTTTAATGGGGTTACCGAATGTATCATATGGCAATAACCCGTGTGTGCGGTGGTCTACGTATGAACAGGCTGCCTGGAAGGATGTGGTTGCTGTGTGGCAGACCTGGGCAGAGGATCAGAGAGTGTGTCCTGGCCAGAACTTCCCATGCTCTCCCTCAGGGCCACACACACACACACACACACACACACACACACACACACACAGTCTTAGTAAAGGTATGTTTTGGGGGCTTGTCACTGACATAATGATTACTGTACCTTATTAACACTACACCTGAACCTGCCTTAACCTTAACCTCACTTACCAAAGGGGAAAATGGCTCTTTTGTTGTGTTCAAATTAAAGCTGTGGTTTTGTTAAAGTTGTGGGGACCAGCAACATGTCTTTGCTATGTAAAAATGTCTTCAATCAGATCTTCAATCTGACACAATGATATCTACACTTGGCCAATATACACAGATGGAAGGGTTAACCTTGCCAGTTTTGCATACTTAGCTACACAATTTGCATGAAGGCAAACCTGAACATGTGCGTTAAGTAATACATATGAAATGGAAGGCTTTTCCATTTCCTTCTTTTACTTGGAGACTTCAACATTCTACGCATCTATCCTAGTTCGGTAATGCAGGGTGATTTATAACTAAGGTTGGTCTGCATTTCAATTCCTTCAGTCTTACAAAATCCATTGTATTTATTGTAAATTGCTCTCTACATTGTGCCATTACAAAATTCCAAACACCGAGCACTGGCATCTCCAAATCAAAGCAGATACGGGAAACTTAACCCCAGATCAATCCGTCCTTTCAAAGATTGATTTGCCATCCGTCTGCAGAAAGCACTGTGGACTGACAATTCTCTCACAGCAATCCAGTGATCCCCATTTTCCTCTGATGTGCCAAAGTCCTTCAGCTGTGATGCTGTGGGAGGATTAAGTAATCTCAAGCATGATACTGCTAGCCACTGGCTTCTCTCTCCAGGCTGCTGTTGTCAAGTGCCGTGTTCCTCTCAGGGAAAACAATGGTTCTCAGGGGTTCTTACATCCTTAAGTGGCTCCAGAAAAGGTTAGTCGTCAGGTAATTGTCCAGCTCTGGTTGGGCTTATCTTAATCACGGTGCTTGAACTCCAGCCCAAGTCTCTGTTATGAAGCTAGTATTGCTTAAGGGAGGGGCAGCTAGGCGGGGGGTATGGTTGTTCTTTTTCCTCCTTCTTTTTCTAGCCTGGAGTGTTGAAACAGTCGGACCGTGATTCACTGAAGGAAGGAAAATATGTCCATTACCTGCAGTATCTTCGACAACTTCGGTTGGGGCAGAAATTCTAGCAGTGAAAAGCAATTTGATTGGAACAGGAAATTTAATGGGGTTCACGAGAAACAAGCACAGTGTGGCTGCATCAGTTCGTCATGGCTTGTTATGTACTTCATCGGCACAGAGTAAAGAACGTTTGCTTGGGTGCAATTCAAGGTTTCACTGCTAAATCTCTGCAAAGAAGAGATGCTTGTTTTTTAAGATCATACGTTGTGGATCATGTTTCGAATGAACCAAGACGCCTTGCCAGAGGCTATGAATTCTCTGGCCTGTTATTCATGTACACATGTAGTTATTCATATTTAATTTGCAGGAATATATTTACATGCACTGTGCAAACAGTGTTATATAGGCACAGTATATATGGCGACTGTATTTTTTAGGTTTCATTATCGGTTCATTAATCTGAGGACGAGTGAGAGTAGTTTACATGGCTTGCTTGCTTTGATTAGATTTTTAAACGCTACAACTGCCCCTAGCTGTACACCCAATTGTTTTTAATTTGTTAGATGAACTCATTTGCATTTATTACATTTATTTTTCAAATAACATGTAAAAATTGCAACCGCCTCGTGTTTATCTACACAAAAAAAAACCTAAACATTTCTGTTCATTTAAATGCAACCCAGATATAGCCAAATAGGTGATCTAGATGGGGATGGTATTGATTTTGGTTTGTCAGGTTGAAATGGAGCTATAAAAATTTGCCATCAATAACCCTGATATGCAGAGCCTTACTGTACAGAGCTGCAGGTCAAACAGCTCGAACAACACATCTGCGTGGCTTGACCTACGGGCCAAAAGGTTAGTGGACAGACTCCTTTTCCCATCCAACCCATCCCTTCAGATTTTCCTTTGATTGCCACCATGACAATTATTGAAGTATATTTTAGCTAGGTCTAATGGACTTCGGGCAAAGAGCAAAGCCTTTAAATGGGGCCAAAGTCAAAGGTTAGCACGGCTACAACGATTGAAATGAAATACAAGTGTTAAACCCATATAGAAGGGAAAAGCCCATATAGCAAGCAAGCCAGCATACATCTGACACAGCCTCATATCTGCTCCATGCACCTATGGAAAATGATTATAAAGAGGCATCCGTGTGCATGTATGGTATCCAAGTAACTTTTGATTTCCCAAGACGTTTAATTGCTACTAATTACGAATACCCCAGATCAGGAGGGTCATACTGCATTTAGTATGGGCTAACATTGCCACTTAATGTAAAGGCTAAAGTGCTATTACGTGGTGCCAGAGAGTGGATGAAAAGATGAGCCCCATTTATGCAGCCCAGCAGGGATGATTTATGAGGGGAGATAAAAGGAGTGATGGGTGGAAAATGCTCTCTTTTTTCAAATGCCATCAGCTTCTGTAAATTCACTGCTTAGTTATTCCATATCCATCACACTGTCACGGGGAATCTCCACTCTATGCCTTTTGATTCTATTACGAACAACAGCATTTGACTGGCACTGGCAAGGTTGCTCTAAGAAAATATCACACCTTTTAAAGAAGATATTGTTTTTTTTTAAGTTGTGAAAGATGTGAAAGGTTTGGGGCATGCTGTACAGTGTTCTGATGTTATACTGAAAAATAGTGAGTCAACTCTATTTCCTGATTGGTTTGTACAAATCAGGGAGCATACTAGGATGTTTGTCTTTGGTCAACCTATTAAAACCTAAATACACTCGCTAATTTAGCAGACTCAGAATAGAGCTCCATAATGCAAGCAGCTTGGATATTTTCCTTAGCAGCAGAATTAGAGGGAAACTCAATCCACTCCAGTCGTCACATATACCTGGCCAAATCATAAATTAAACCAGTGCATACTTTGTGCGTGTAAAACACTTCACCAGATTTTTCACTGAATAGCATCCATGCTTTGGGATTTTACAGTTAAAAACCAAGGCAGTTCTTACATCCTGGCCAAAAATGGCCTTGGTGTTGCATTTGAAACTGGGATGCTTTGTCACTGAACAGCAAGGCCAAGAACATTTGTGAGACTTTCACCCTTAAATCTGAAAACCATTCTACTGCAGAATCCGTCTGTAATGGCACCCTGGTGGCTTAGACCTTGGCTACAGAAAAAAAGGACAAGAAATCCTCGTTTGAACTGCTGGCCAGGAAGGAAACATGGTCTAGTGCAGCACTTTTTTAAACCTAAGTCATAAGAGCTATTTTCCTTCCCTTCAATAGTAATAAATATGTTTTCCCTTTTTTATTCTGCTGTTATTTTTGTCTGGGAATGGATCAAAGAGTGGCGATGGAGAAAACATAGTACGCGCAGTAGTACCTTTTTTGCTTGTCTTTCAGTGACAAAACTAACAGTCAACAAATTGTACTTTACACACACTGTTTCACTCACTATCTATTCGTGGTGGCATGCCCCGCTGTCATATTAATCTCTATTCATATATAACATGGGGCATTTGAACCACATCATCCTCCATTGGGAGAATACGTACTCAGCCAGCGCAGACACCACAAATCATCATCTAGCTCGACAGAAACAGCATCACCATGGTGCTTTATCATATGAAATAGTCAAGTGGGAACCACCTAACAGGCTCCCATGCATGTACTTTCAATATATTTATTTTGTTTGTCTTCACAATCATATATCAGTACACTCCATGTTTTGTCTAGGCCTGCTTTAACGTAAAGATTGATGCATTTTATCGGTGTGTATTTGATAGAGAGAGATATTTTATCTCTGGTATGGATACCTCCTTCCGAACCCACACACTCACTCATGGCTGGTTGGAGACAGAGATTTACACCGGCTCCAGGTTTGTACCAGCTCCACAAAAGCTCTACGGTAAAATATGAATTCATCAATAGGTGTGCAATCAATAGTGCAAGCCGTAATTATTATGGCCTCTTGTATCAATAAAGCTGTCATGCTTGCTTCTTTGCCCAGAAGCAAGGTGAATACAATGCTGAAATACATGGAATAACAGAAATGTACAGCTAAGCACAGAACTCAATAGACTATATTTGCAGTGTTTCCAAACAAGCACCAGTTTACAGTTGTTCAACTAAACTTGTTGCAGTTGATAAGCATAAATATTCAGATATTCGCATTTACTGCAAAGTAGATATAAAATGATGGATGAAATACATAGAGATACACAAAAAAATACACCAAAAGTACACAGCCTATACGCACCTATATACATACACACACATCAATCACAGTCCAGACTCAGTTGGCACAACTGAGCCCTGCCAATAACACTTAAGATCTCAGTGCAGTGAAAGTAAGAGCTTTTATTACCACTCATCATTCATGTAATATCTGGCAGCATTTGTGATTACAGATCAAGTGATTGACTAGCTATACTTTATGACTGGGCTCTGGTGTGGACACGTTAACAATGAACTCTTTCCCTCCGCCTCTGCTAAATCAGAAAGGCCACAGAGGAGTTAAACCTGCAAAGAATAAGCCTGGGCTGATGCATACTTGTTATACATGGAATCTACAATGACACCTTCAACTAGAAATTACTGAGTGGGTTGTAATGATACTCACGCTATATCAGTATGGGGTATGCACAGTATGAACTTTGTAGTTTTATGATTACAGACTGTAGTCCGTCTGTTTCTCTACATACTTTGTTTGTCCACTTTACTCTGTTCTCTAATAATCAGGACCACCACAGATCAGGTACTATTATTGTGGTAGATCATTCCCAGCACTGCAGTCACACTGATGTGGGGGTGGTGTGTGAGTGGATCAGACACAGCAGCGCTGCTGGACTGAAAATAGTCCACTAACCAAAAATGTCCAGCCACCAGCATCCTGTAGGCAGCATCCTGTGAGCACTGATGAAGGATTAGAGGATGACTAACACAACACTGTGCAACAACAATCGGGTAGATGCGTCAGTACAACACACACCACTAAATGTACTTATCCACCACCCAAATAGGACCTGATCTGTGGTGGTCTGGGGTGGGCCATGGCCATTAGAGAGCAGAGCAAAGGGGACAATCAAACCATGCAGAGAAACAGATGGACTACAATCTGTAATTGTACAACTACAAAGTGCTTCTATATGGTAAGTGGTATTGATAAAATGAACAATTGTAGGAAGAGTGTGGATGATTTCAGGTAATACTGAGCTTGAGCACTTCTATCTACTATCATAAGACTGATATACAGACTTGGTGGCAAATGTCATGCTGTCAAGCCAGCTGATGTCAGGTTGCCATTACCAGTCATAATAGCTGTCAGGGTGTTACATCACTGTACTCTAGAAGGTGTTTTATGGTTTTCACGAAGTGAACATAAGAAAAATAAAATAATATACAGTATAGTTCTCAAAGAAGTTGTGAATTCATGAACAGCATATTATGCCAAGTTAATGGCAACATTGTAAATTATATATCATTTAAAAAAAGTATTGAAGATTGATTATTGCCTTAAATATACAAATATAATGTTACACTACAGAATCCGTTCTCGCAAGTGGTGACATGATGTGACCTGTACTGAATGGGTTACATTTTCTGAGCCAGGTTTCCTCAGTGATGTATTGTAACACATATAGTTATTAAAACTTGTGCTTGGAAATCATTAATAAAATAATGTTGCTTATTTCCCAAAATACAGTGCTTATGCAGCACTTGTCCTGAGAAAATCTGATGAACCTTGCATAAAGGCAAAAAAGTAGTACACTTTTTATTAACTGCACAACGGTCTAGCAATGGTCTACATTAACTCAGGCAGCAATTCAAAATAGTTTTTATACCAAGGTTATAAAGTGGTTGTGTATTATTACAGATATTGCCATTAAAACTAAGAGAAATCTGTAAATTCTGTGGAAAAACCACTTGTCTGGCAACTGTCTAGAGCGGTGTATGGGAAACCAGACCAAAATGCCTGCAAATGATCATGTTTAGCAGAATTAGGCTATAGAGGAGAGACCATTTTTGAAAGCATGTAAAACTGAAACTGACAAAATGCAGATAAAACTATATACCATATTATTATTATATACTATATTATGAATATTGCATTTCACAATATATCTTGCACTATTTCCAAATAATGCTCGTACCATACCCAACCCAAGATATACACTTGCAAAAAGGACCAGCAGTGTTGTAATATGATATAAGATGTTGTCACAGAGTATATCTGTCATTAAACACATACTACGTTATGCATAATCCTCAAACATGACAGCTTTTATGGTAACCTCTCATGGTTATATCACTAATGGTAGTGTCATATGACACTTGTTCTAAACCGGCAGCAATTTGGTGCTTTAACCTAACAGGTTTGTCTGGTGTCGAAATGTGTCGAAAAGTTCCAGTTGAGTCACTAACACTAGCATCTTGTGGGCAGAAATAGCAAAGAATGAACTGCCAAAAAGATGTGGCTCCATTTTACACAGCGAATGTGAAAGAGCTTGATGCTTGGACAGCATTATAACCAGGGTTCTTACAAAAAAAAAGACGTAATCAAACTAACCCACGTCTTCACATTGTCATATATACAGTAGCTACAACACAGATTTGATAACACTACAGGTTGAAAGTTTATAACTAGATCAACATTTGGGAGTCTGGCAAACCACATTATGGTCTTTTTGGCATCTTTGCGGTTAGGTTGTGATTCCTCGTCTCTCTCCTGCAGAAAAAGAAATACTATTTCACCCAGATGCTAGCATGTTTGCACAAACAAATCCCCACATAGCATCGATTCTCTGTGAATCAGTTTCTCACAGCGCTGTGTGCATTAAGGTATACACATGGGGGTGATTGAGGAAGGGAGTCTTCAAACAGAGCTACAGCTTAGTGTGAAATGACTTACAAGGGATCCAGAGCTGATCCGAAGCATGACTCAGAGTGATAGGCCTATACCTTGGACACTTTACTTTCACAACAGCCTCCATAGAACTCCAAAACATGAAAGAAAGTCCGAAAGATTGGCTGCAGGTGAGATTTAGATGGTCAGTTTACAACGTAGGTCTACAGTTTGCATTGGAGACAATGGGACAACAAAATAGAGATACCTGATGAGATGCTGGAGAGACGGGATACTTCAGTTTGAAGCGGGATGTAGAACTCTGAATGTAGAACTCATTCAGAGCAATTTGGAGCCTCAAATAACGTGTATGTCTACCAGAAATGGTTCTACCCAGAATTTTAAACAGCCAAGCACCCTGAAGGGGAGCATATTTTGGAAGATTAATTGTAACCAACATTATTTTCAGAGTAGCTGCCTGACAGTGTATGGATTGTGTGGTTCTACATCTTCAACAACGAATGCGTTTACATGCATTTCATAATCTGATAAAAATCAGAGTTGGTCAGTAACCCGATCAACGAGTATACAAGCACTTGAGTAAGCAGATAATGGGAAACCTCCTGGTTTAATCGGATTTCTACTTTGCAATCAGCCAATAAGCTCATAGAAATATGTGATATAAACTTCGAACTTTAATATTAAATAGTCAAATCATTCATTGTCTTGAGTATATATTGTGTTTCAGAGTGTCCCCAAAGTGTTCAATAGCCGTTTTGTTGCCTTTAATTCCAGATACCTTTAGATCCAGGTTGCCAGATCCAGCAAGAAAAAACTCCCATTAAAGTCGGTGGAAAAAGAGACAAAATAAAACAAAGTCTTCAGAAATACGTGGACCTGGCAACGGTGGGGGAAGGCTTTTGCACATGCGCAGACTGAAAACACAGATTAAAATCAGGTTACTGATAAACATGCTACAAGTAATCCGATTACTGTGGTAAAATCCAACTCTCTTTATTGGATTTCTTCTGTTTTCTAGATGAGAGTATGCTGTTTACATGACCACTGGAATAATCAGATAACTGCAGAAATCTGACTATGATCGGATTATTAAGTGCATGTAAATGCACTCATTATCTGCCAAAGGGTGTGGCCAAAGGGTTTTCCAGCTGACTTTTTTTGCTCTAATGTGACTCATATCTGATATTTTCAAATCCGATCTGAGCCACTTTGGTTAAGTTGACACACCAGGCAAAGTGGCCCAAAATAGATTTTCTCACTAAATCTGATGTTTTTATTAGGCTGTTCACATTAACTTTTTAATATGACCTGTATATATTGTCCGAATGGTTCATGCTCTGAAACTGAGGAAAACAGTAATGGCACTTCTTTAATGGTCATGTTAAAAAGAGCATCATTTCTTTGGTTTGTGTCCTCATAATCTTTAAACTTCACTTCTAAACCTTTTTATTTTCCTTTGACGCTGCATCCACGTCCTCCTGTGGCCACAATCGACCACTCCTTTAGGAATTTCCTGAAACATGGAGCACGGTTACTTCTAATTTTGTTTGCACATAGACATCAACCCAGATATTTATGAGGTCTGTTATCTCGCTATGCCACTGAAAATCTCACTGCTGTCATTTTTCCTTCTCCTTAAAGCACATTTATGGTAAATGATGAGCTTAATGACGTAAAAGTCGCATGAATTGCGATCTCAGCGTTCTCATTCAGGTCGCATGGCCACTTATCGGATATGTGTCCGATCTAGGACCACATGTGAAAGTGGCTCAGGTTGGATTTGAAGAGATCAGATTTGAAGGCCAATACAGCTCTGAACAAATTGCTATTTTGACCACTTCTGCCTAGTAATGTGAACATAGCCTTTTATATGTGGTCCAAGACTGGCACTGATATGTCACCATGTGTCCTGAATGAGAACACTGAGATCAGAATTCATGCGACTATTACGTCATTCCAACTCATCATTCGCCATAAATATGCAAGGGAAAATGGCAGCAGTGAGGGAGGTTTTTGGTGGCGGGATAGCAAAGGAACAGACCTCCTAAATATTTGGGGTGATGTCTATGTGCAAAAATTGGAAGGCAGTTTTCTGGAAGGCACATATCAAAACTGCTCCGTGAATTCTGAAAAGAAATGGCCAATCGCGGCCACAGAAGGACATGGCTACAGTGTCAAAGGAAAATGAAAAGCTTAAAAGCAAAGTTTAAAGAAACCAAGGACGCAAAGCAAAGAAGTGGCCATGGCAGAATAATGTGCCCTTTTTTGCATGAGCAATAAAAAAGCACCTGTTACTGTTGACTCCATTTTAATTGTTTACTTCAAGATGAGCGTAAAGCATTTAGCGTGGTCATGTTACAAGTGGTCATGTAAACAGCATACTTCCATTTAGAAATCAGAAGAAATCCGATAAAGAGAGTTGGATTTTTCCACAGTAATCAGATTACTCGTAGCATGTATACCAGTAACCCAATTATAATCTGCGTTTTCAGACTGTGCATGTGCAAAAGCCTGCCCTCACGGTTGCCAGGTCACATATCTGTTTTTCCACTGACTTTAGTGGGGGGTTTTCTCGCTGGATCTGGCAACCTAAAGCGTAAAGCATGTAAAGCGTTTCTCTTTTATGTATGCCAATTTTCAGAGGGTCCACAGTAAAAAATATAGTGTAAACAGCCCCCCAAAAAATTATATTTGGTGAGAAAATCGGACTTGGGCCACTTTCCCTGCTGTGTGAACGCCCATAGCATGCCGACTACTTTTCTATTACCCAGTCAGCAACAGTGATGTACAGTCTGCAAAAAAGCTCACAACTTTCTATTGAAAAATAGAATATTTCAGAGCTTTATTGTGGGTGGTTCTTTCAGCATTTTCTTCCTATGCTAGAGATTTAAACTTGGGAACTTCTGGAATACTGGAATAAAAACTAGATATGCATGGACTGTAGGAATATGTGGCTGACAGAAAGGTTTATTTAATAGGTAAGCCTTCAAAAGCCTACCCCAAACTCATCCCCACAAAACTTCACACACAGAAGGTGTTAGCTGCCTTCACCTTCGTACCTGTCCGTTGTCTTCCAAAGCCTCTGCAGCTGGATGGCGTCTGCATGTAGGAAGCGATCTGTCGGCGTTAAGATCTCCCGGCTACAACCCACGCAGACAGCCGAAGGCCTACTTGCTTCTGTCTCCTCCTCCCCTGAGATTTCCTGTAACGTGATTGATGAGAAGCCATTTCCGTGCTTCTCCTTTTCAGACAGCGCCCGGCTCCCCTCTGCTGCCGTAGCATGCGAAGAGCTCTCTCAGAGGAGAATGCTTTTCTTCATGCCATCAAATGGAGCGTCCCAGCACGGAACAAAGCCAGTCGCTGGTGTGGGTGAGTGGAGAGCAGACTAGCCCACCTGTGTGAGCCTGGGGGCTAAAGAAGGTTTGTAAAATGAGTGTTACATGCATTAGTCTTCCTTCCATTCTCTGCTAGGCTTTTTTTTCCCTGTAGGAATGTATGGCGTCAAGCAGAATGACAGGCAGCTATTTGGTCATGGGGCATATGGACTTATAGGTAGAGCCCTCTTAAAGACGGGGCAATGGAGATTCAGCCAATTGTGGCACACACATGCAATCATGCACAGTGGAGTGAAGTACATTTTTGTACAGTGGAGACCAAAAGTCTGAGACCACTAGTGAAAATGGCTTATTTTAGCATTTTTCTCTAATTCTTATATGTATTAATACTAATGTAATAATGTATTGTTTGTCATTACAAATCATATAATCAGCCTAACATTTTTTCAGAATCTTAGATAAAACTTTTGATGCACTTCAGAACGAAGTAGTTGGTATGTTCGCCTCCGTCACTTGAGCTGCCACAAGTTCTGATGAGCCATGTTATTCCAGCATAATTTTTCCATAAGTATTCCAAAAAGCATCTTGCGACTGTTGTATCCTAGCAGTTAAGGTACTGTACAATGGACCAAATAGTTCAGGGTTCAAATCCCACCTCTGCCAAGCTGCCACTGTTGGCTCCTTGAGCAAGGCCCTTAACCCACAGTTGTAAGTCGCTCTGGATAAGGGCGTCTATTAAAATGACATAAATGTAAAAATGAAATACATGCTACTGAATGTTTATCTGTCTTCAAGTGCCCCTGTAAATGCTTGATAGGGTTTATTTCGTTGGAACATACTGAATATTGATAAATTCTGCAACGTATGTGTTTTTTGCTGATTATGTGATTTATAATGAAAAACCTTTTAGTAAAATTGAGAAAAATGCAAAACAGGAGCATTATCATTAGTGGTTTCCGACTTTCGGTCCCTGCTGTATGCGTTTCAAATAAATGTTTATTGACTGCCCCAACCAGTGCCCTTAGACATCTGTGATTAAATGAGTTTCAAATAGACAGGGGAACATATAATAATGATTGTTTGTGGTAATCACACGTATGGTAGACAGGGACTGGGTTGATAAACACTGTGTTCAGTATTAGCTTTACTGAAGGTGTTCTTTCTAGAGCATGCATTCAATACCACCACGCCTTTAGCTACTCATGCAATGTGCTAAAATACTGAAAAGGTAGACATCACTTGTATTCATTTTGTTTTAAATTCCATCATGAATCCCTGAACACTGGTGTTCGCATCAGCTGAGCTGCTACAAAATAGTGGGAAAGAAAAGCCTGAGCCATATTGCATCACAGCACTTGACCCCATTTAAAAACTTGATACCAATTAAGTAGGATTTTGTAAATAATTCAGCAAGCCTCCTCTCCTTCACTCATGCTTGCACTCTGACTGGAAAGAGACTGGCTAATGAACCACACTCTCTAGGGAAGGACGAGCAGATCCTTTGGCCCATTTCATCCGAATATTGCTGTCGGCATGTGGGGTTGTTTTGGGTAGATTTGTACGTATTGGATTATTGGAACTCAGTTGGGTTATGTCAAAAATCTTTCCACCACAGAGTGATGAAATGAGAGAGGTGCAGAAGTTGGCAGAACATCAAACAAGCCAAGACCCTCTGGTATAAGGACAGGAGAAGGATTAGTCAGGAAAAGGAGTGAAAGAAATCACTCGACGGTCAGAGTGAGAGATGGATGCAAAGATGGAGAGATAGAGTGATCTGTGCACAGGGAGGGAAAATGGAAGGGCTCATTAAACTAAGGGATGCAGTTTATTTTCTCAGAGGCTCAAAGAGAGAGAAACGTGCCATTTTTTTAGCTTAGACTCTAGCAGTGGGGGACGGTAGCTGTCTTCTTTTGTGCAAGTTTCGGTTTCTGTGAAATCAGATTGTGTATTTCACAGGCTGCCAATGAAAATACACACATCATCCAAAAAGGCCTAGCTCCTTTAACCACTGGGAGTGTGTCTTTTACCCCTTCTGCTTCTTATCTTGGGTTAGATGGTAGACCAGTGACTGATCTCTCCCCCTTTCTCTCCCACTATTTCAGTCTCTCACCACATTGAGTATACTTATTGATCCCCACAAATTGACCCAGCCATCTCGTGATCAATGCCCTATTAAAGGCATCATTGTGGGATAAAGCACAATGACCACAGGTTGTGCCCGGTTGTCTAACCTATGGCTCCTTTGTTCGTCTCAGCTTTGGATGGGATTATTATGGTGGTTATCAACATGGTGAAAGCAACACAGGGACTGAATGTGTGGTTGAAGCGCACATGACAAATACCTTCTGCACATTTTACCCTTTATAATAACAACTGTAAGTTATATTGATTTGAATCCCAGCCACCCTCTATGGCTGTGTCCTACCCTGCCCCACAAACATGCACAAAGGGCATGCTGGATCCAATAATGGAGGGTCAATTAACATTCAGAGGGTGATTTTAAACGCTGTTTAAACAAAATTAAGGTCAGAGACATTACAGACAGAAAAAAATGCTGCTAGTTTACAGCATACATTAAACAATGAAGCAAACATTGGGCTAGCTTGTATATTCCACAAAGTAAAGAAATGGACAAACCCTTATTATTATTACAGTTTTGTACTAATTTCAGACATCTAAAATGAAATGATTGTGTTCATAGATTTGATAGCAGGGGCTATTGCACATTTAGTTCTTGTGGTGAACAAGCAAAGGCTTATGAGGGTTGGGGTTTCACTAACTCATGAACTGTTAATAGTGTGGTACAGTTTTGAGCTGCTTAATAATCAGGAACCCACATTTTGTTGTTTGTAAGTGTCCCACACTGTTACTAACTACCTACGCTGAAATTGTTTACATCTGAGAAATAGCAGTGGTGAACCATAAATATTAGAGGTAGACCTTCAGTTTGAGACACATAAATAAGTGACTGAATAAACTGAGTGTAAGTACAGGTGTACAAATGTAAAATAGCCAGGGTGTGTTAAACGTAGCCAGTAGTTTTGCTCTTTAAATTGTAAACCATGTAAATGAATGCAAAGACTACCTACATCTGGAATATAACTTCAGAATGGGAAATTTCCACAGCCCTCGCTATTCCAGCACCAACAATAAAAAGGACAAAAGTCTCATCAAGCATCAAGTCAGAACAAGAAATAAACTGATCTAAGCAAATAATTTTAAAACTACTTGAAACAACAAACCAACACGGCAATCATTCATGTTCTGATTTAATCAGTGTTAATATTCATCAGAATTCCTCATACACATGAAGCCTAAAATGTACAGAAGCCAGCTTTGATTACCAATGGTAGGACACAACACAATGATCTTAGTGGTTACTTGAAAACGCAGTCCAGCCTTTAATCATTTGTTGTGAATTGACCAATAGCCTCATAAAGCTTGTCTTCTGAGGTCCAGAAGAAGTGTTTCCTCTACTGAGATCAGTGTCATCATATTGTCCTTATGTGATGCATCTAGGACTTTAAGAAGACCAAAGGTAGGATCAACATTAGCAATCAAAATATGGTTGATTCAGCTGTCACTTCTTACATATGCTGAAGCTTAAACGAATCTGTAAGGCCTTCTTGTAGCTCTCTGAAGTCCTAACCAATCAGGTTGCTAGTTCACCTTATTACTCACCTATCCAGGAAAGAAAACCCTTAATTGGAAGAACTGCATTTGTAACCAGGACTCTTCTAGGTAAAACTTAACAACAAGACTATTCCAGCAGATGAATAGTTTAAATACATTCATGCATTCATTCGCATTCTTATCCGCGTAATCCTGAACAGGGTGGCGGGAGAGCCGGTGCGTAGCCGGCAGCATAGGGTGCAAGACAGGAACAACCCTGCCCATAGTTTAAATACAGTGGTGCTTGAAAGTTTAGAATTTTCTATATTTCTGCATAAATATGACCTAAAACATCATCAGATTTTCAGACAAGTCCTAAAAGTAGATAAAGAGAAGCCAGTTAAACAAATGAGACAAAAATATTATACTTGGTCATTTATTTGTTGAGAAAAATGATCCAATATTACATATTAGTGAGTGGCAAAAGTATGTGAACCTCTAGGATTAGCAGTTACTTTGAAGGTGAAATTAGAGTCAGGTGTTTTCAATCAATGGGATGGCAATCAGGTGTGAGGGGGCACCCTGATATATTTAAAGAACAGAGATCTATCAAAGTCTGCTCTTCACAACACATGTTTGTAGAAGTGTGTCATGGTATGAACAAAGGAGATTTCTGAGGAGCTCAGAAAAAATTGTTGATGCTCATCAGGCTGGAAAAGGTTACAAAACCATCTTTAAAGAGTTTGGACTAAACCAATCCACAGTCAGACAGATTGTGTACAAATGGAGGATCCAAGACCACTGTTACCCTCACCAGGAGTGGTCGACCAACAAAAATCACGTCAAGAGCAAGGTGTGTAATAGTTGGCGAGATCACAAAGGACCCCAGGGTAACTTCTAAGCAACTGAAGGCCTCTCTCACATTGGCTAATGTTAATGTTCCTGAGTCCACCATCAGAAGAACACTGAACAACAGTGGTGTGCATGGCAGGGTTGCAAGGAGAAAGCCACTGCTCTCCAAAAAGAACGTTGCTGCTCATCTGGAGTTTGCTAAAGATCACGTGGACAAGCCAGAAGGCTATTGGAAGAATGTTTGTGGACAGATGAGAACAAAATAGAACTTTTTGGTTTAAAAGAAAAGTGTTATGTTTTTTAGGAGAAAGGAAAACACTGCATTCCAGCATAAGAATCTCATCACATCTGTGAAACATGGTGGTGGTAGTACCATGGTTTGGGCCTGTTTTGCTGCATCTAGACCAGGACGACTTGCCATCATTGATGGAACAATGAATTCTGAATTATGTCAGAGAATTCTAAAGGAAAATGTCAGGACATCTGTCCATGAACTGAATCTCAACAGAAGGTGGGTCATGCAGCAAGACAACGACCCTAAGCACACAAGCTGTTCTACCAAAGAATGGTTAAAGAAGAATAAAGTTCATGTTTTGGAATGGCCAAGTCAAAGTCCTGACCTTAATCAGATCGAAATGTTGTGGAAGGACCTGAAGTGAGCAGCTAATGTGAGGAAACCCACCAACATCCCAGAGCTGAAGCTGTTCTGTACGGAGGAATGGGCTAAAATTCTTCCAAGCCGGTGTGCAGGACTGATCAACAGTTACAGGAAACGTTTTTTAGCTTGCAGTTAGTTTGCTGCACAGGGGGGTCACACCAGATACTGAAAGCAAAAGGTTCACATACTTTTGCCACTCACTAATATGTAATATTGGATCATTTTCCTCAATAAATAAATGAACAAGCATGTATAATATTTTTTGTCTCATTTGTTTAACTGGGTTCTCTTTATCTACTTTTAGGACTTGTGGGAAAATTTAATGACGTTTTAGGTCATATTTATGCAGAAATATAGAAAATTCTAAAGGGTTCACAAACTTTCCAGCACCACTGTACATCTTTATCTAAGCATTTCTGATCTGAAAGAAAGAAATTTCAAGCGCCACTGTAAAACAGTTTGTAATTACTTTACAGTGACTCATTATAATTAAAAAATCAATATAATGAAACAGTTGTTAAAGGCTGAAAAGCCTAGGCATTCTTTGAAGGCCTCAGAAGCTCTGAGGGTTCACCACTGTGAAATAGTGCTGAATATTAAAATAAAAAAATAAAAAAAAACCACAAGCTAGAATAACTTTTCTACTGGACACTGCAGAACAACAATCTTTAGTAATACTGCGGTAGTAATTGTGTGCAAAAATGTCTTTCTTCTTTTCAAATGTCCCATACAATGTAATATTTCAGTTTTGATTTACCCACTGTAATATTTTCTTGCAATTATTTTTGACTGAATTGGTCTTCAAAGGCTCAAGCTACAAATGTTGTTCACTATTTACTGTATATTGTAACTACATCAGAAAAGGAGCATTGAAAAAAGCATGGCTGTCTGCACATGTTTTGTATTTTACAGTCAAATAACAAAATGTGCACTTAATTTTTGCTGTATTAATTAATAATAAAATTTTATTTCTGTTTCATATTTTTTCTAATGCGATATAGACATACACAGCAGATACGCAGACTAACAACAGCGCCAGGAGTTTACATTATTTTATTTAGTATTTTTACTTAGTATATTCAATCAAGTGGTTATATAATGAGTACTGGAATGGCAGATACCCATCTGTAGTCACCCCTTAGATACCACTCAGCCAGGGTACAGATTCTGTATTTGTAAAGGATGCAAAGCAAGACACTTCCAATACTATGACCAGCATTCAGATGTGCATAGGTTAATATTTGCTAAAAATGCATGTAGTTATAAATACAGTCTGACTTTTATTGGCAAATCCTTTTCATTTGTGTAAAGTTGATCTGGTCATTTGGGATCAGTTAGTGCTATGTTGGCTGTGACAGTCTCAATTTGTACTTTTGCTTATAAATGTGTGGTTACAGCAGGCAGAAATTCCCCCAAACACAGCCCCCCCCCACCCTCTCTCCCCACAAGACAAGTAGGTTAACTAACCACAGTGTGTGTATGTGTGCATTAGCCACCTTTCACCCTTCTCCTTTCTCCTGACACAGGTAATAAAAATAAACAACAGCCCTAGCTGTTCCCAGTCTACTTTGCAGAGAAGTGTGTGTGTGTGTGTGTGTGTGTGTGTGTGTGTGTGTGTGTGTGTTAGGGTGCTGTCACCAATTTGTGTTGTGTTTTGGCTGGCCGGCTGACAGAATGGCTGCTTGATAAACAAAGAAGAGGAGCTTCGATTTTCCATCCAGAAGCATTTGAAAACACATGGGTCTTTTAGCGAGAGACTAGTCAGCGAGAGAACGGCTCTCGCTGGAGGACTGATGGAGAAGTGCCTGAGAGACATAAACGGAGAGAGACAGAAGAAGAAGAGTGGGTAACAAGATGGCCAGTGATGAAAGGCACTGTGAGCTATTTTTAGGTCATCACCGAAGGAGAAACAAAAGCTTTGCACACATTTGCACCATTGAACCTGATCCAGAGTGACGTATGTCTGATTTTAGCAGCTGAAAGTTAAGGGCCTTGCTCATGGGCCCAAAAATGGGCGTCTGACAGAGTCTGTATTAGAACTCACAACCTTCTGATTGGCGTATTTGGTCTTAATCAAAGAGCCACCAGTGCTTCAGTACTATGTAAAACGTGACACTGAGTGTGTTTACATGCACTTAATAATCCGATAACTTCAGAAAATCAGATTTTCTCAGTAATCCGATCAACGGGTATACATGCACTTTGACTAATCAGATAATGGGAAACCTCCGGGTTTACATGACCAGGCAGTAATCGGATTTTTACTGTGCAGCCAGCCAATAATCTCACAATAACATGTGATGTAAACTTTAATTATTAATATTAAACAATCAAATTATTCATTTTCTTGAGTATACATTGCATTTCTGAGGTCTCCACAAAATGTTCGACAACTGTTTAGCAGGTGCTGCATTTAATTCAAGGGTTGCCAGATCCCATGAGAGAATCCCCCACCTGGTCTATGTAAATGAGCAGAAAAGAAGCAAAATCTTTAAGAATAAGCGGACCTGGAACCATGTTTTTTGCAGATGTGCAGACTGCCAAATCCGATTGAGATCGGGTAACTGGTATACATGCTACGAGAAATCAGATTGCTGATATAAAATCCAGCTCTCTTAATAGGATTTCTTTCTAATTGGGAGTATGCTGTATACATGACCACTCGAATAACCAGATAACTGCAGAAATCCGATCATTATCATGCTTGTAAACACACTCACTGAAAGTAATGTGGTCTGAGTAAAGATATGAGGACTGGGACTGGTTATGGAAAAACAGCTCGACTGGAGCTGGAACTGGTACCGAACAAACATGAACAGCTCGGAGAGAAAACAGAATATGTAGTTAGGAATGTTAAGAACACGGAGTCTAACATCTTTGTGCAAGTGTAGCACGAGACTCCAGCAGCACTAACTTTAACAGCATAGCTAGAAAGAGAAGAACCAGACGTTAACACTGCCAAGAGGAAATCAGCAACTCACCTCCCCAGCAGCCAAGGCTAGAAAGTCCAGAAATGCAGCAGTAATTTCTCTGTTAAAGTACCATATTGTTTGTCTGGTGCATTTCTCTGAATACTAACTGTGAAATACAGCAGTTTGCCATACAACAATTTACTCAACAACGTCTGATATACACCATTGTACAACAAAACACTTAAAACCTACTTGATACCACAATGCATGCCTATAGAAATGCCAGGAATATTCTTGAAACTTTCACTTGAGGATTCATAAATGAAAAACAAGCTAAAATTCAAGAGCTGAAGCCCTTTATCTGTCCATCTAGAGCAGGAATTCAATAGCGTTATTAAATTTGACCAGGCTACTGCATGGGAAAGGACTTACATCAACCGATGTTAAGCACAAACCACTGTTACTAAAAATCTTTCAATCTTTTTTTTCATTATAGCAGCAAATCCTGCTAGAACTAGAAGAAGGGAGCAATTCTTAGTGCTCACCACATAAACCACCATTTTGACATCTAATCTAGGTTTATTACTTGGAGTTCATGATCAGTCCACTACAGAAGTTATATTTTGCCAAGCTTAGAGTACAATGGTATGCAGCAAAGGCCCAACAGTGTAGGAAGTGGTATATTCATTCCTTCATTCATTCATTTTCATACTCGCTTAATCCAATTTAGGGTTACTTGCAACACAGTCATAGCAGCCAATCTGTAGCAGAGCGCACACACACACACACACACACACACACACACACACACACACACACACACACAGGCCGTTTCTCAATACCAAGTACGCGAAGTTCGGACTTCAGTACTTCCTAGTCTGGATCAGGAAGTCAGACTTGTGAGTACGTTCTCCCGATGAGTGGAGGACACAGTTTGGTTATTCTACAATTGGAACAGTAGTACTTGGCTATGGAGACAAGACAGTTTAATTTTTACACCTAGATAAAAACCAAAACATCTTGTATAAAGCCTGTCAGTGGTGGAAGAAGTGCTCAGATCTCTTACTTTCTATTAAATAGTTTAATCTACGTGTAAGCAGAGCTGGAGGTGGCAGAACTTAAGATGTTGAGATTCTCTTTAGGAGTGTCTAGGGTGGACAGGATTAGGAATGAGATCATCAGAGGGACAGCACAGGTTGGAAAATTGGGAGACAAAATTCGAGAGGGAAGACTGAGATGGTTTGGACATGTGCAGAGAAGGGATAGTGGATATATTGGTAGGAGGATGTTGGAGATGGAGCTGCCAGGCAAGAGACGGAGAGGAAGACCAAAGAGGAGTTATTTGGTTGTGGTAAATGAAGATATGCAGGGAGTTGAGGTGAGAGTAGAGGACGTGGAGGACAGGGTGAGGTGGAAACGTTTAACTCGCTGTGGTGACCCCTGATAAAGGGAGAAGCCGAAAGAAGAAGAAGAATCTACGTGTAAAAAACAACGGACCAATCTCATTTAAGCTTGAATAAAAACCTTCCCAAACATAAGCGAGCACCAAACAAGTTTGATTTAGAAGGGATTTTAATTCTTAACTTTAATGCATATCAGGACAATTCATATTTAGAATACAGGTTGAATAAATAATACATATAATGCATAATAAATAACTTTACGTCACATCTCCGAAATCGTCTGAGCATTTTTTATATAAGCTCTATCTTGATAAACTGACCACATGGCTGAATTTTAAACAACTACATTCTCTCCTAAAAAAACCTTATAACTTCATTCCGTGACACAATAACAGTATTACTTTGAAAATTACACATCCAGTTGGGAGTTCTCTCATCCGCCATTACCGAGCTGACAATGCATTGTGGGATATTTCGCTCTCCAAGTCCACACAAGTCTGCTCCGATGCATCCTCGATAATATGGGTGGAGCCAGAACACATCCGGGGATTTGGAGCGTACTTGGTTAGATGCGAACTTAGAAATGGAACAGGACTTGGGCTGCCACTGATGACATTTCACAAGTACAGAAGGTATTGGGACACTGGGACACTTTAGAAACACTAGTTTACATATTGCATGTCTCTGTGAGAGGAAACCCGAGTAAAACCATGCAGAACATGCAGACGCCAAATGGGGCTCTGGAGCTGTGAGGTGACAGTGCTAATCACTGAGCAGAGGTCTCTACAATTATAAAACAAAAATATAAAAAAATCTGTCTTTTAACTTTCCACGTGCAGAGGCATGAGTTAAAGAGTGTAAGTCTGCCATTTGTGTTTGTGTGACTACCTTACTGGTCTTGTGCTCGCTTGCTTGTTAGCTCAACTCGGTTGATGTGTTTAGAGACTTTTTTGTGTCGTGTTTGTATGTGTGACTTTCCGCTACTAATTTGTAGCAAGATGTAAATAGTGTTCGTTAGTGTATGTACCTGTCCTATTGTAAGTAGTACTCTTTTGTTTGCCTCCCCCCATTCTCTCTAACCTATAACTATTGCAACTGGTTCACATTCACTCGTTTCATTAGAGATGCCGTGTAGATGGTAGCGTTCCACTCATGTTTTCAGTGGTCCTTTGCATGCAGTTTTCTTGTGAAAATACCCCTTATATTTGCATTAAAGCAGGGTAAAAAGACTACGTGACTATGGTAATGTCTGGTCAACCTCCATTTTGGTCAACGACCTGTTTTGCAGAACGTAATGAGGACGAAGCATACTTGTACAATAAAAAAGATATTGTTTTTCCTTGCACTTTTGGCTGCTCATTTGAGGTCTCATTTGAGCCTGGGCTTTTCGTTATGCTTATTGTGACAGAGGTATCAAACTGCATTTTAAGGATCGATATTGTGATGTGTTATTTATAAATAAAAATGAGGTTTGACATATATTTAGGCAAAAACGAATGGAAAGAAAAGTTTGCGCAGTACACATAATAATCATAAACATAATTCCACATGAATGGATTATTCCCTGCTGCGATTGGGTTCGGTGTGGCATGACGCACACCCTCGCTAATACTCAGCTAAAACGTAACATGTGCCATCACGCCTCTCACTAAACATCAGGACTTAAAAGGCCCGCAGGCATGGCGTGTCAAAATGAGAGCAGGGGTGCTGAACTGTCCCTCTCCATGAGCAGAGTTAAGGAGATCAGGTTGCCAAGTGTGCTTTCAAAGCCCCTCTATGCCTTCGCTGGGAAGAGGACGAGTCTCTCAGCTAAGCGCAGGTGATCAAACGGACTGTGCTATACATGTGTACAGTCAGGACACTTAGGCTAATAGGATTGGGAGCCCCAGGTGAGAGAAGGAGTCAGAGAGTGCTAACGATTAGCACACAGGTACCTGGGAGTTATGACAGCGCAGAGGGGGGATGCCTGACTGCCACGACTTCAGTGCCGTGCGACGAAATAAGTTGCGATTATCACCGTGTCAAAGAGGCGAGGCGTTTCATGCTATATACCGTAGCTAAATGGAAAGTTCACAGAAATAGGATAAGCTTTCGACTTGCGAGTTCTTTGTTTTTTTTCTTTTACAGGGAAACGCTGGTGAATACACTCATTTTAACTCGCTGAATTTAGTAATGTAAATGTCATGTCCTTAGCGCGTAAACACTCAAAAAGTATGACTCATACCCCTGGAAACACTCACCATCAACTTGCTAAAGCATCAGCACTTCACAACCCGGCACCTCTAACTGCTCCCTGACGGCAGTAGCCTGTGCGTGGGCACTTGGCAAATTGGTTTATATCGTGCCTGCCTTTTTTTCCGAGGTCAAATCCAGGAAAAGTGTAATGAGCTTACCCTGCTGGGCTCTCTCCTGTTACGTAAGTGGCTCCCGCTCGGCCTCGCTTGCACCAAAACAAGGGAATTGTCCCGCACACGCACCACCTTCAAAGGGCAGCCAGGTTTATGTAAGAGCCATACCTGAGCAAGCCAAGCCATCAACCCTGCCGTGCCACTTATGAGGGCACAAGAATGATTGGTACAGGGAGTCTAGGAATAGCTGAATGATTGGTACTGGTGTTGGAAGCGATTTGGGAAAATAGGAAGATGAGGTGGAGCCCTATTAGGCAGAACTGGAACGTTAGACTTCCTCCCAAAACCTATCCATCTGGATGATAAACAGCCGTCTACGTATGCAATTTTGCAATGCCAGCCACACACACGTGCACGCACTCGCACACACACACACTCACTGAATGCTTGTGGTGGCGTATTTAATGCATGGTAAGGCTCAGCAGCTAGATACACAGTAATTACACTGTGTGCTCTGCACGCTGGATGAGTTTCACTTAGTCACCGACAGCCAGCCTCAGCGTTAATTGTTTTCAAATTGTTTTGGCGAATGTTGTATAGATAATTGCTTCTGTATGACTCGATGAGCAGCATGTGTTGGAATTTTTGACTGTGGGACCCACCTTTGCTCTCCTTGAGGGTCAAAGCATGCCAGGTCTCAAAGGCCATGGAACACACATACACACACCTACCTACCCCCCTTTCCTCTCAGTACACACACACACACACACACACACACACACATATATATATATATATATATATATATATATATATATATATATATATATATAAATATATATATAAATCACTATACTTGTGAGGACTTTCCATTGACATGAATGACAGTGAAGGACTACTGCAGCTAATTAGTGCTAATGCTACACCTACACTGATACCTGTACATACCCCTAACTGTAACCTCAGTAACCTAAAGCAAATCGTTTGCCTCTTTTGGTTTTTAACAAAAAATGTTGCCGTTTGGTAAAAAAAGCAAGTAAAGAAGTGAAGACAGGCAAAACGGTCTTCACAAGTCAGAATTACATGTTTTCCTATCATTGTAAGGACATTTAGCAAGACAAGGTACACACACACACACACACACACACACACACACACACACACACACACACACACACACACACACACACACACACGCAATGTCTCTCTATCTTTGTGGGGACTGCCCACTGACAATAACTACTGTAGCTAATTATATCATTGTAAGGACATTGGGTCCTTACAAGAATAGCAAGACAATGTACAACCACACACACACACACACCACATGTCGCACTATCTTTGTGGGGACCTGTACCTGCCGACTACAAGTCTTTATGGACTGTGGTGGCCTAGCGGTTAAGGTACTGGACTCTGGACCAGAAGGTCTAGGGTTCAAATCCCACCTCTGCCAAGCTGCCACTGTTGGGTCCTTGAGCAAGACCCTTAACCCACAATTGCTTGGATTGTAGGATTGTACCAACTGTAAGTCACTCTGGATAAGGGCGTCTGCTAAATGCTGTAAATGTACCCCTAACCTTAAGTAGCCTGAAGGTACTATTTTGACTCTTTTAGTTTTTCAAAAGAAAGTGACAGTTTCTGTTAAAAACAAAAACAAAACAGTTTTCCTCATGGGGACCAGCAAGGTATCCTCACCATGTAAAAAAAATGAATGAGGCTTCTATCATTGTGGGGGGTCCCCACAATGGGTAATACATACATGGTACAGACACACACACACACACACACACACACACACACACACACACACACAGCCACACACACACACAGCAGTCTGGCAAACTTCCATAAGACATGTCACAGCCTCTAGCTTACTCCACTTGCTGAAGACACACAAACATAAAGTAATAGGTCTCCCAGGTTTAGAGTAGGTGACATTAACCTATGAGGAGAGGCTGGATAAGGAGCCCTTCTTGGTGAAGAAGATTCCTGGCATTTCTCCGAGATCCTCTATAGACTGTGTCAGGCTCTGTCTCATACATAAGGAATGCACACATACACACCAAAAGTAATTGAAAATGAGATATGGATATGCTTAGCAGACCTCTTCCACAGTTCCACATCAACATTTCCAAACATGCTTCAGGATGCTGTCTCAAAGTTTGTTAAAAATTGCGAACTTATTTTAAATCTTCCTGTTCTTTAAATGGAAAATGCAATGGTGTAGTTAGTTTGGACTGTGGTAGCCTAGCGGTTAAGGTACTGGACTATGGACCAGAAGGTCCAGGGTTCAAATCCCACATCTGCCAAGCTGCCACTGTTGGGTCCTTCAGCAAGGCCCTTAACCCACAATTGCTTGGATTGTAAGACTGTACCAATTGTAAGTCGCTCTGGATAAGGGAGTCTGCTAAATGCTGTGAATGAATGTAAATAATTAAACCAGGATATGAGTTCAGGTGAAACAAAGCACACCAGAAGTTTATGTTTTTGCAGGCTGACTAATGTAATACAATGCAGGGTCAGTCAACCCCTGTCAGCAGTTACAATCCAGTATGCCATGGACTGTGGTATCCTAGCGGTTAAGGTACTGGACTCTGGACCAAAAGGTCCAGGGTTCAAATCCCACATCTGCCAAGCTGCCACTGTTGGGTCCTTGAGCAAGGCCCTTAACCCACAATTGCTTGCAGTCGCTCTGGATAAGGGCGTCTGCTAAATGCTGTAAATGTAATGTAAAATGTAAATGTAAATGTAAATGCCAGTTCTTACTACTGCAAAAACAAAAGCATCAAAATAGGTGCTTTTGCAACTGAGGAACTTTTTCATAGTTCTTAGAACTGTTGGGGAAAGTGGCCTCTTTGTCGCATGTGTGCACTTCAGAAACTGGGAACAGTAGTAGTTCTTACTTCAAGGTAGCTCCAACTTCAAGGTAGGGTATTTTCTCTGCAGATTCGAACCCTGGGTGATGTAAGTTTACGTTGATTGGTCCAGATGAAAGATTAGGCAATTGGAACAGATGCAGTGACACAATTGTACAGTGACTGGTCCAGACACAAGCACCTTGTTGCATATACTTGAACCAGTAGTTGCATTAACAACAGATATTCATGCTTAAAATGAAGGAAAGAAAAAAAAAACACAGAGAAAATGGACTGACAGTTAAGACCAGGCTTTACTGAGCCTGTAAGTGATGGAAGAAGTGAAATTCATGTTACTTATGTCACTTCAGCGTCACACAACATTCCTACTGGCGGTCCGAATACAGACCAAAAAAGTCCATGGAACGAATGTAGTTCTATGGGGAGTTCCGTGCGGAATAGTTCCTCTGAAATTAGATCCTAGAAGTGTTTGCATTCATTAAAATCTACAACATGTATACTTGTCAATCCAGTGAGATGGCTGTTCCATGTCTTTATGTCTTTAATGCTCATTGAGACCATCTATTCAGAGCTCCGGTTACTGTTTGTATGGAGTTTGGCGTCTTATCCCTGTGCCTTTACTGGTTTGCTTCACAACCGTCCTACGATGTCTAAAAAGAATTTGGATTTCCCGCTGTAATCAATGCTTAGATGAGCGTGAGTGTGATATCTAATCTTATCACCATGAGTGATTCAACTATAGCCCTGTTAGACAATACACTCTCAACAGTCACTTTATTAGGTACACCATGCTAGTATTGGGTTAGACTTATTTTTTTTGGTACAGATTAAACAAGGTGCTGGAAACCTTCCTCAGGGATGTTGGTTCATATTGACATAACAGGATTGTGGAGTAGCTGCAGATTTGTCAGCTGCACATCCATGATGCCAATCTACCATTCCAACACATCCCAAAGGTGCTCTATTGGATTGAGATCTGGTGACTGTGGAGGGCACGAGTACAGTGAAGTCACTCTCATGTTCAAGAAACCAGTTTGAGATGATTTGAACATTGTGACATGGCATGTAAGATGGTATGCTGTAGTCTGAGAGGGATGCACATGGTCAAGTACAATACTCTTTAAGCTGTGGCATTTACAGCATGCTCAGTTGGTATTAAGGGACTCAAACAGTGCCGAGAAAATATCCCCCACACCATTACACCACCAACCGTTTGCACAAGGCAGGATGGATCCACGCCTTCAAAATTCTGACCCTACCATCCGAATGTCGCAGCAGAAATTGAGACTCATCAGACCAGGTAATGTTTTTTCAGACTTCTTTTGCCAGTTTTAGTGAGCTCATGTGAATTATAGCCTCAATTGCTTGTTATTAGTAGCACCTGTTATAGCCCATCTGCTTCAAGGTGCGACATGTGTGTTCAGAGACCTCAGTTTTAACGAGTGGTTATTTGAGTTACTGTTGCCTTTCTATCAGCTTGAACCAGTCTGGTCATTCTCCTCTGACTTCTGGCATCAACATGGCATTTTCACCAAGAGAGCTGCCTTCACTGGATATTTTCTCTTTTTCTGACCATACTCTGTAAACCCTAAAATCCCAGTAGATCAGCAGTAGTAAGATCAGTCTGTCTAGCACCAACAACCATACCATGTTCAAAGTCACTACAATCACCTTTCTTCCCCATTCTGATGTTCAGTTGGATCTTCAACGAATTGTTTCCTTCGTTGACGTCATTTGTTATGTATTTTAGAACGGATTACCATTTAATAGGAACTGGATGTAACTGGTATAGTGTAAAACCCTTTCACTAAAGCTGGGTTGTCCATAACACTTCTACCTGACTTATGATATAAGTTTAAAGTTCAGCTAAGCTACAACACAGCCATTGGCTCATACGGAGTGATTCAGGCAGCATTTACTCAGCAATGCCGTGCACTGTACACTACTTACTGACCCTTGTGTTCATAATCTGTACCCAAAGAGCAGAGTCACTTAGTCGTCAGGTTTCTATTTACTCTTCCCTGTTTCCTAACACTTAATGCACTAATCCACTTAAGTGGTAGGAGGACCAGGTCCGCTTTATGCTGCTATGCCGGTACAAGGAGGTCACTTCCTCACATGTAATTCACACCAGCTCACACATGCAGGGAATATCCCCAACATTGGTGACTTCCTCAAGAATTAAAGAGAGACATACTTACCCTGATTAAATCCACTTACCCAGAACTGATGGTTATGGCAGTAAAGTAGGCCTAATTCAGAACAGACAAAATGAGAACCAGAGTCCAGAAGCTGCATGCTTCAGCACAGGGTGGGAAGGATTTAAGTGTGTGTTTAAAGCACAGAATCAAGAAAATCTGCATTTAGGATTTGATACGATTTGAAATGGATTTATGGCACAACATACGAGACTGGAATGTCTGGACTTTGGATTTTTCCAAAATGAATAACAAATTCCCTTTACGGCAACTTATCCACATCAGGTTGTGCTACCTAAATTTAATGAATGAATGTTTTATTGGCCTTGTATATTAAATACAATAAGATTTGCTGTGCAACTTTGCTGTGAGAAACAAGCATGTACACAATACATCCTGCTTATATTATGTATTACTGCATATCTTATTACACATGTAGTGGAAGTATTGCTTAAAAAACAAACAAACAAATGACAGATGTAAACAGATGTGCTGTACTAACTGTCGTTACATTTCTAATAGAAAAATATGAAACTTTAACAGTGTTACTAAGGGGAAACCATGCCATGCTTAATATGCACTCTTTCATCTGTAAGGAAATGATTGTACAAGGTGCAGGGCACGGAAGTTGCAGTTTGGCTGCAGTGGATGAGTCAATAATCTTTATGTGGTTGATTTTAATTATCTCTAGATAACAGAGTCGCTGTGTCAGTCAATATCATGCAAGTGTGCACACACACAGCCCTGTTGTCACCTGCATAAATTGGACATTGCAAGGTCTGATGAATGTACTGATAAGCTTAAATGGGGTCATATTTCTATTAGCAAACATGAGAGAAATTGTTTGCAATCCAGAGGCTGTGACACTATACCTAATACAATCCTTTGAAGCAATAGAAGCTCGGGATAAATTCTTGTTAAATCAATAAATTAAATGCTCCGCCAATTAGAGTCACACAGAATCAACTTGCTCTTGTTAGTGTAGCGTCATGTTTTAAGCACATCTGTACAGCAGTCCAAGAGAAAGGAAAATGTGAGCTTCCATCACACTGTGCTCACTGTCGAAATTCAGTAGCTGAGTAAAAAGGCCAGGGATTGTGTTTTTCATGTGGTACAGCCGCCCAGGAAAAGGTCAAATCAATCTGCTGCTAAACATACCACATAAGCAATCAATAAAGAGGCTTGTTTTAAATAATAACATTTTATAGATCACCTGAAGACATAATGGTGGTAAAGTGAAAAGGTGTGATGCTGTGTGAAGGTGAATGTGCAAAGCATAATGCTGACCGTGCTGTGCTAATGAACCTGTGGCATTTTCAGCCTGTGGTACACGTTGTTATACACCACATGCAACGTTCAAATGCAGACCGGTGAAGCATTCTGAGATCTATATAGAAATGGTGAAACACATAAGTCTGGGAAAACTCGTGAAAATTCTTGCTTGGATTGTTGTGAAGAAGTATTTTCACCTAAAGGAGGATAATGACCCAAAACATACCTCAGTGCTTTGCAACAACTACCAAAACCTACCAAAGAAGGTCAAGGAGTGGTCTTCACCTGACCTCAACCCCATTAAGCATGTATGGGGGCAATTGAAGACAGAGAAAGGGGATAAGATAGGATAGTTTGTTCAACTGACTAATTTTATTCCATACTTATGAAATTGGCTTGTCATGTAAGTCTAATAAGACCAGCGTAACACAACCTACACCTTTATGATGAGACTCAGTTCTTAGCCATTCCAAGCCTAATATAACACTTCAGGCTAATTGCTATTTACAATATCTGTATGTAAAGTTCTTGATCATTTTATTAGGTACACCTCCTTTTCTACACTCATTGTCCATTATATCAGTACTACTTAACATGGTTATGCAATTACAGACTGTAGTCCATCTGTTTCTCTACATACTTTGTTATTCCCCTTTACTCTGTTCTCTAATGGTCAAGACCCCCACAGATCAGGTACTATTTGGGTTGTGGATCATTCTCACCACTGCAGTCACTGACGTTGTGCTGGTACGAGTGGATCAGACACAGCAGTGCTGTGTCACTGCTGGACAGAAAATAGTCCACCGAGCAAAAATGTCCAGCCACCAGCATCCTGTAGGCAGCATCCTGTGAGAGCTGATGAAGGATTAGAAGCTGATCTTCTAGATGACTAACACAGACTGCACAACACCCGATGAGCTACTGGCACTGACTTTACATCTACAATGTGCAGCAATAGGGTAGATGTGTCTATATTCAAGTCAAGTCAAGTCAGATTTATTTATATAGCGCTTTTTACAATGGAGCATTGTCTCAAAGCAACTTTACAAGTTTAGATTATCTCCTAATAACTACATCCAATCCCAAATTGAGCAAGCCTAGGGCGACAGTGGCAAGGAAAAACTCCCTAGTTCTAGGAAGAAACCTTGGGAGGACCAAGACTCAAAAAGGGACCCAACCTCCTTGGCCTATATCCATGAGAATGCTGCGGATCTGCTGCTGGTCTGAAAACTCATGGCTTATTACGGGTGCTGATTTGAAGTGAACAGAAAAGGCATGGAAGAATTAAGTTAGTAGTCATTTTAATTGAAGTTCAGGATTTATTTGCGTTTATAAACGACAGATGCAGTGGATAAAGGTATGGCTGACAAATATGGGAGTATTTTTTTTAAGTAGTGACAGAGAGAGAGAATTATGTAATTTAATAATGATCAGTTTGAGCCCGGCATAAATGAAATCTTCCAAAAATAGTTTTGCAAACTCAGAGAAAGAGAGAGAGAGAGAGAGAGAGAGAGAGAGAGAGAGAGAGCAAGGAAAATAGAGAGGAAAGATGAAAGGCAACACACCGAACAATTGCCCAATGTGTAGCTAACACATGCATGACTGCCGTTGCGAGTCAAAGCAATAATTCTCCCTCATCTTCCAATTGATTTCCACATGGGTTCCAGAACAGACTTGTAGCCAGGCTCAAAACTCTGTTTATTGTTGGCATAATATCCTCCCTCCATCTCCTCTCATCACCAAGCCTAATGTACTTCTATTGATCGGAATGCCGCTCCAAATGCCTGCTGCATACAGGTTTGACAGCGACTGCACTAACTCTCTCTCTCTCTTCTGCTCTTGTTCATTCTCTCTCACTCTCAATTTAAATTCTCAAACCTGAATGAGTTTGGACAGGTCTGTTCATTACCGTACGTACACGTAAGCTAGAATTATGCATGTTTTGAAACGTTTTAAAATGCATGTTATGCTCGTGAATGGCGACGTATGATGACACGCTGCCTGGCTACATGCCTGCCTGCTCCTTTGTCATTTAGAGAGAAATACATTGTGTTAACAATGCAAAAATCAATGTTTCCCTGTTTTTGCTACAATCAAAACAGCACAGCTGACACTGGCATGCCTGCTCAGACGACTGCCTGCAGAGACGTACTGAATATGTAATATTTAAATGTGACAGGGAGATTATGTGCTTTAAGAGTTGCATGATGCAAAATGTGTGAGGGGAAAAATATTCCAGGCTGCTGCATCGTCGCAAAATGCACGTGCCATGCTTGTGATATTTAGTCTTTCAGGTACTAGGCATTCTAACATGTTGCATGCCTGAAAATAGTAAGCTATTAATGGCGTGGTTGCTGTTACACGTAGGTACGCCGGTTCCCCACAGCTGAGACTTGCATGTACAAAGTCGGGTGTTCCACCGGGCGATGCCAGATGCAGCACGGACCATATGCGTTGGGATTCGTCGGAGGTGGAGTCACAAGTGTTGTACCTCTAAGACAGCGCTGCACCCCCCTACTACAGATGCTGGGCCTAGTCAAACTGAACCACACCAACCTGCCCAAGCCTGAGACTGTCACATTAATTAACTAAAGTTTAGCATTCAGGCTAATTCTGATCAGCTTGACTGAGCATAATGAAGTTCAGCCTGACGTTCAAGAAGCAGTGTAAACTTCAACTCGGTGCTTTGCATGGAGTGCAGCGGTTAATGATCTTCACATAAACAATATGATTAGTAAAGCACAGAATCAATTAATACCAGCTAACCAAAGTCAATACATTCTGATCCCCATATATTACACCCAGCAGCCGACATTAGAGCATGACAACAATATCTAAGAGCGTCATCAGTCAAAATGTTGCCTCAGATGACCTTGATTACAACAACAAGGGAAAAAAGCTTGGTAAAGTTACTTTTATTGTTAAAAGTATATATATATATATCTTTCCAAGGTTTCGTCCTTATAACCTTTATGGAGTTTTCCTCGCCTCGGTCGCCCTAGGCTTGCTCAGTCAGACCTTTGGGAGTAGATAATTGAAAAGTTTTTATCACAAATATTTTCTATATATTGACTGGGTGTACTTGCTGGTAAGGGTCTGATTATCAAAACACATAATGTCTGCAAAAAGCCACCACCCGACCTTCATGTTGCAACCCCCACCTGGGATTGAACCCAGGATCTCTGGCACATCTGTTTCCAGCAGCACTCTCTACCCTCTCAGCTAAAGTCTGGTTAACGTAACAAGAGGCAACATCTCGACTACCAAGAGCAGGAATAGTGACAGCGAACAAGGTCTGTAGATGACTAATTATAACCCGATCTGTTGAGAGCAGTGCTGTCTGTCTGCAGACAGCATTTAGATTAAGAATCAATACTGTCCCACAGCTGGGGCTTGCTTTGCTGCCTGCTTTAGAGCTACATGGTCTGGAGTTCATTGTTCTGCTCTTTGTTAGGTGTAGTGTATTTAGGTGGTGAATAAAAATGTCTAAGATGCTGTAGATCTCATGCCATGGGGCATGAGGTGTTTAAACAGGGTGTATTATGTATTATTCCTTAATAGGCTAGGAGATATGATGTCAGTGTTGTGATGTCATTGTGTCGTGGGCTGTTACTATTAACTATTATTAGCTTCACTGTTAATCATTAACATATTGGACCATGTACAACCCCAAATCGGAAAAGGATATCAGACAGTATGGGCAATGAAAAAACATGTATACTGTCTGCAGATATTGCAGACAGTATGAACCCAAGATATTTCATGTTTTGTCTGGTCAACTTAGTTTAATTTGTCACGATACATCCATTCCTGCATTTCAGGTCTGCAACACTTCCAAAAATGTAAGGATGGAGGCAAATTAGAGCTAGTAAAGAAGTAAAAAGATAGCATTGATTTCATTTCAAACAGGTGATATCAACAGGTGATCATGATCGTAATTTGGTACAAAAGCAGGCGGAGTCTTGGAGGAGCAAAAATGGGCAGAGGATCTCCAGTTTATCAACAAATGCATAAGAAAATGATTGAAATGTTGAATTCATTTTCCTCAAAGGAAGCTTGGAAGGGATTTACATACAGTATTTAACATCCTCTACAGTGCATAACATCGTTGCATAATGATTCAAGAAATCTGGAGGAATTTAATTTCATAAAAGCCAGGGCACAAGCCTAAGCTAAATACCCGTGATCTCCGATCCTGCAGACAACACTTCATCAAGAATCGTCATTTATCCACAGCTGATAGAACCACATGGACAAGGCATAACTTTGGGAAACTTTTGTCAAGCACTACACTATGGATTTAAGTTCACAAACGCCACTTAAAACGTTACTGTGCAAAGTAGAAACCTTGTATTAACCATATGCAGAAGCAGTGATGACTTCCCTGGTCTTGGAGGCATCTGAGATGGACCATCACACAGTGGAAATGTGTGTTGTGGTCAGATGAATCATTATTCCAGATCTTTTTTTGGAAGAAAATGGACGCAGTGTGCTTCGGACCAAAGATGGACCATCCAAACATACTGTTGTAATATATTGGATGTTGAAATATATTTCTGTACCAATATTTTCATTTTCTTGATAATCAATATCATGATAAATATCAAGATACATTATTTCTGTCATTAAAATGTCCTCATGTGCTATTTGTGGCTTATTTTATACCTTTATCGTAATAGTTTCCACTCTTTCTTGGAAACACAGGGGGGTTATTAATACATCTAGGTAATAATGCATAACGCATTCATACTAATTACATATTTTTATGGTTTCAGAAAACATCAGTGTGACTACATACTGTAACCAAGGCTGGAGAAAGTCTTTATTTTTAGTCACAAAGCAGGTAACCAGGTAAGATGCCACAATTAAAATGTGAAACTATTTTATAAATAATTAAAATAATTGTAGTTGAATAATTGTAGTGTGTTGTCAAACACAGGATTGATTAAAACAGTATATTAATTGAATGGCTTACTCTTATTTCCCATGTTTTCCAACCCAATAAAGGATTTTTCCTGTCTTTACTCTTCAGACAGACATCAGTTCATCTAGTTTATATCACAATCTGTATATGTTCTACAATACCACTGCTTTGGTAAGTGCTAAGCATCCATCTTGCACTGGTGAACCAGATGTAGAGTTTCTCTGACTTTTTGTTTCTGGCTTGTGACTGATATAAACCTTAGCGATAATGCAATCAATTCCGAAGGAAAACTTTCCAGGCTCTAGGCCTGTGGTGTTATCTTGCTGGAATGAAGTGTTTCTGTTTGGTCCTTTTTTGCACTGTTGATGTGTTTGGTGCAGATGATTACTATAGGGGTCTTAATCAGAAGGCAGTGCCGTCCCAGACCCCAGGGGCCCCATGCTACTACATATCCTGTCAGGACACACTGAGAAACAATCAATCATTTCAGGGGCCTCTGACAAGCAGAGGAGTTACCGCTGCTCTACTTTGGCAAGTGGGAGGGGGCGAGACAGAAACACAGACAGCCTCCACTCTCTTTCTGTGGCTATAATCTAATAGACTGAGAGACGAGGATTTGAGGACATCAAGTGCTATGAATATGAAATAACTCTTGTTAGCGTAGCTTTAGATAGGATACAGCCAAACAATGCCATGCCGACCCAGTTACAGTTTCCGTCAGTTCACTAACCCTATCTTCATCACCCTTGAGCTGCTTTTTTAGTGCCCACTCCAAATCATACGTCATTATACAATACTTTGCTATAATGACGTATGAATAGGTCTGGATTCAATACCTGAAAATCTGTGATTTTCAGCTACAGCGAAGCAGAAGAAAATAGCTATATTTGTGTGAAAACTAATTATCCATTGACTAATAACTAATAGCTCAGTTTAAAAAAGCTCTGCAGAGTATCTGAACCAACAGGGGGGATTATTATCCTTTTAATAATCCTTTAAACAGCTAAATGTATGATACACACATTATGTAAACTGCCTGGACGTTCAGTGCATGGCAGTTAATTAGGTATGGATGACCATGTGCATGGAGACAGATATTTTTAATACAGTGCTGAGATTTGTGTGCAAATGAACAGGCAATACAGAGGCTGCAGTCCTAGTGTAGTCATAGTGTTATATAGCCATTGTATTATGGTATCAGAAAAATACAAATACATCAATAAATGCATTTGTTGGCCTTGTTATGTGAGAGTTAATAGTCAGTCTTAAGACATAAAAGATGACCTTTGTCTCTGGAAAAGGTTGCATCTTGTTTTGTCCTTGAAAATGAGAAATAAAGGGCCAAAGTGCTGTCAGAAAATATCCCTTAGAATCATGGGCCACTAAAGTCACTCCACAGTGCGTGATGTAGGGAGTTAAGTGGCAGGAGTGATGAGCGCTATAAAATGTAGTGAGGAAAAGTCATGGTCGCTGTCGTGTTTTAAACCTGTTTAATGTAGCCTACTCTATGGTATATTAGTATATATCAAACTGCTTGATTTACCATAAATTCACCTTACGATGGATTTGTCGGAACGTAGCAGCAGCATGGCTGGTGCGACCCATATTTGCAGGTAGCAGTTGCCATTACAACTAAAGTTAGCAGTTAGCATCTAGCCCTCATGGCCAAAACATGGATAGAAACAAAAACAGCCACCAGTGGTACAGAGATGGCGTGCCTAAAAAAGACAATGGCTGTATCCAAAATGGTACACTACATACTACTGGCATACTAAATTTGCCTAAAAGTAGAATGTAGTATGCAGTATGCGACCAAAATGAACATCTATAGAGCCCTAAAGATCCGGATTGTGTACTACTCTGGTCCGATTTTCCAGTATGCTTCATGGTGTACTGCATCCCATCATGCACCAGCTCAGCTTGCTCCACCAAAAGAACATTGCTGTGATAACACCACAGAGGAGAATTCTGCATATAAATATGCATATATTCCCTTTATTGGGATATGTTCTCACCAGAATGAGGCTAATAATGTTAAAGATAAGGTTAAGCGGTAAATGCTCACATGACAGTGCCGCAGCGGGTAGTGTAGTAGTACTCTACGTTGTATGCAGAACTTATTGCTGTACTATACACTACATACAGGGGGCAGTATGCAGTGCATACTAGTGTAGTATGCACTGTCTGTAACAATGGTCTTGAATTTCCTCCATTTGTACACAATATATCTGACCGTGGATTGGTGGAGTCCAAACTCTTTAGAGATGGCTTTGTAACCTTTTCCAGCCTGATGAGCATCAACAACTCTTTTTCTGAGGTCCTCAGAAATCTCCTTTGTTCGTGCCATGATACACTTCCACAAACATGTGTTGTGAAGAGCAGATAGATCCCTGTTCTTTAAATAAATCAGGTGCCCACTCACACCTGATTGTCATCCCATTGATAGAAAACACCTCTAATTTCACCTTCAGGTTAGCTGTTAGTTCTAGAGGTTCACATACTTTTGCCACTCACTAATATGTAATCTTGGATCATTTTCCTCAATAAATAAATGACCAAGTATAATATTTTTGTCTCATTTGTTTAACTGGGTGCTCTTTATATACTTTTAGGACTGAAACTCTGATGATGTTTTAGGTCATATTTATGCAGAAATAAAGAACATTCTAAAGTGAATAATAGAAGTTACAAATTATGATTTTTTTAAATTGACGATTTATTCATCAGTGTTTTAGCTGTTCAAAGTTGGTCTATCAACTCGAGGCCACTTGACAGCAAATTCCTGGGCTGCTTTTTGTTGCCAGTACACCCCTGAGTGGCCTTAACCTGCTGAAACCACAACGGGAGAGAATCCAAGCCACCATGCGAAAGAGTTTCCCCCAGAGCTGGCGAGCAGAAGAGGAGTTAAAACAGACAAACAGACTCTCCCATAAACATGATTTATGTTATTTAAAAAGATGTGCGTTCTTGGCACACTACGGAGGATATTAAGTCCTCAAAGGGAGGCAGAAACTAAAGAGCCCTTTAATCTCTAATAGAAGGATATGAAGGATGTTTATGTGCATGTGTGTGAGAGATGGAGAGTGTGTTGCTGAGGGGCGAGTGTTGCTGTGCTGTATTGTTGTTTTTTCACTGCCTTTCTTGGCAAATTTCAAACTGAAAAAATGTTTGGCTCACCTCTTGGCCCATCCCCCAAGAGTAGACATTCCCACCATCTACAGACAGAGAGAGAGAGAGAGAGAGAGAGAGAATAAAGACTGTGTACACAGGATTCGGTGGACACATCAGACGCGTAAAAACAATGCTAGCCGAGAGCAGAGAAACAAAGAAATGCATCTCTGACAAAAGTGGCTCAAGGATCATACATCAAACACTTGTTACCCCTCCTGGATCCTCTGATTGCACATGACTGCAAACAAGTCAGTGATAAAAATCCGAAGAAAGATGAGAGTGATCCTGCTCACTTTGGAGATCATCAATCACTGCCTGTAATCCCTGATATTATTAGTTCAACTTAAGCTGCACTCTTCCATTTTATGGACATCATAAAAAGCCAAAGGGAGCATGATGTGGGGAAAGGCTCCTCTGGCTTTCCACAGTGTACTTTAACTACGGAGATAGATTGAGCTCACTGTGACTGTGATACTTACGTCAAGGCGTTAACTACATTTAAATATTAATATCTCACTTTTATGAACACACACTCACATAGACACTTAGCAAATCCCCAGGCGCTCCCACTTGATTTTTCCATATACAGTGCCGAGCAATAGGCTCACTCTAGCCTGCGAGAAAAAACGTACTAGAGAGATGCTTTCAAAGAACTCGACCTATGAAAAATTTCTTTAATTATCAGTAAAGACAAAAACTAATTAGAGGGATAATTAATTCTCTTTATTTTATCAACCAGAACTTCATAAAATCAACTAGTAGGTTGTTCACAGCATCACGGGCACTTTACTTGGTCATTTTGTGTAATCTGTAATTAGATTAATGTAATCAATTCTCTATTTACATTACATTTACAGCATTTAGCAGACGCCCTTATCCAGAGCGACTTACAATTGATACAATCTTACAATCCAAGCAATTGTGGGTTAAGGGCCTTGCTCAAGGACCCAACAGTGGCAGCTTGGCAGAGGTGGGATTTGAACCCTGGACCTTCTGGTCCATAGTCCAGTACCTTACCCGCTAGGCTACCACAGTCCCACACAGTACACACAATATTCAATCAAATCTGATAGGGTCAACGTATTACAAGAAATGCTCCATCGTCCAGCATGACTGAAGTTTTAAAATAATGCCTGGTTTACACTCAGTTATCCTATAAATCCCAAAATGTTAATGCCAAGGCTCTGCACAGTCATGTATTCTACATCAAACCTTTTCTTCTCATCCTGTAGGCAGCATCCTATGAGGACTGATGAAGGATTAGAGGATGACTAATAAACTGTGTAACAACAAATGACCTGCTGTCTCTGACTTTACATCTACAACATGCAGCAAAATAGTAAGTGTCTAATAGAGTGCACAGTGAGTGAACACAGTGTTTTAAGACTCCGGCAGCACTGCTGTGTCTAATCCACTCATACCAGCATAACACCCACTAACACACCACCACCACATCAGTGCCACTGCATTGCTGAGAACGATCCACCACCCAAATAGGACCTGAGCTGTGGGGGTCCTCACCATTAGAGAACAGAGTAAAGGCGACTAAAAGTATGTTGAGAAACAGATGGACTACAGTCTGTAATTGTAGAACTACAAAGTGCATCTATATGGCAAGTGGAACAGATAAAATGGACAGTACGTGTAGAAACAAGGAGGTCTACCTAATAAAGTCATCAGTGAGTGTAGGTAATGTTTTCTGGCATTTGCCAAATATCCATCAGACTAGCTGATAGCACAGACTGATTCATAAATCCAAGGAACCTGTACTACACCAAAGACAGTGAGCTTTACACCACTTCTAACAACACAACACTAGGCATGGTGCTCTTGTTCTTGTTCTAGTCTGCTTAGCTATGGAAAATGAATCCATGAATCTTCGAAGTGACTCTCCTCATACCGTTACTCAGTACCTAACAGAGGGTAATAACTTCCATCCCCTCCTCCGGTTTCATTACAATCAAATCTTTCCCATCGAGGACACAAGAACCTACAGTGAATCTTTTTATTAGACTAACTGTCCCAACTCGCTCATAGTTCATCTAATCTGTTTATTCTACTATCTTATATGCTGTAGTTTCTTTTCTCTATTTTATTACACTCTCTATTGTTTTGTACATTGTTTATTCATCTTAGCCTGTATATTATTATATTCTAATTTTAAGTAGTATATTTTTGTTACATATGTTCTTTAATTCTTAGATTTAATTTCCGGGCTTCACAAGGAGGTTGGGTCCCTATTTGAGTCTTGGTCCTCCCAAGGATTTTTCCCTATAACATTTGGGGAGTTTTTCCTATTCACTGTCACCGCAGACTTGCTCAAGTAGGGCTTTGAGCCAACATACTGTATCTCTAAAGTTGCTTATAAAGCTGTGTTGTAAAAAGCACTATATACATACATTTGACTTAACTTGACTTCTTATGATGCTGCTCTCAGAGATTTGGAACTTGGTAGTGAGTGTTTGCAGCCAAAGGCATATGTTGTAGTGTAGGCAACAAAACAATCTGATGCTACTATAAAAAGCAATATTCTTTTTCCTGAACATGTTCAGAGAGATGACGTCACACTGAAGTGACATGAGACACTATTAGATTTTGCTTAGACGACTCAAAATCATGTTGGACCTCCTCCATCAAATATAGACTGTGGGACTGTGGTAGCCTAGGGGTCCTCTGTCAAGCTGCCACTGTTGGGTCCTTGAGCAAGACCCTTAACCCACAATTGCTTGGATTGTAAGACTGTATCAATTGTAAGTCGCTCTGGATAAGGGCATCTGCTAAATGCTGTAAATGTAGACTCAGTAAAGGCTGAACTTCACTGTTAGATTATTAGTGACAAAATTCGCTCAGGAACTCCTACATTGAGTTCCAGCACCTCTAAAATATTAAAAAGTCTTTTTATTGATGTTGTTTTTTTTAAACAGAAGTCTGTCTCTGATAAGCTGAAACATTTTTAAAACCATAGAAAGTACATGGTATAACATAATTAACATCGAACATACAGCAGTCCCCCCTTGCCTCACAAATGGTATGATCCAAGTGATGGCTCCGATGGCTCACAGGCTCAGCAAAAAGTAAGCTTTCTCAAATTTGACTTTCCAGTCACAGTGTCCCTACCCAAAAAGTCAGATGTTCTTCCTTCACAAGTATGGGAATGACAGTCCAAAATTAAGTTAAAATGTACAGGTCTTGTTACAAAAAAGTCCCGGGGTGAGGGGGCATGTCTCATTGGGTGCTCAGCACCCCTAAAGCTCTTGATGCGAGGAAAGCTCAGAGCCTTAATCTGATCGTGTCTGGTATCTCTCATGACGACATCCCCAATAATGAACATTTTGGACTTGGGACTTGAAACTGAACTCTGTTGTGATTTCTACTACTGTTGGCTGTTGGTGCTGCGGTTAGGAAGGTTCTCGCTACTGTACTAGAGCGAGGCGAGCCGCATGTAGATGTTGAGGCTGTGGGACCTGATCTCCAGGTGACTGGCTGCTTCTCCAATACGAATTCGGAAATGACACTGTGTATCACAGGCGATTGTGAAGGCTCATTATAGCTTTTCTTTGCCTGAAACAATGCCAGAAATCACTATTTGCCATGTCTGGGCTAAATGCAAGCGTTAGCTTCGGCTTGGCAGCTGGTCTGTCTCAGCAGATATTCAGAGATATAGTACCATGAAATGGAATAACCAATGTTGTATCTACAGCAAAAGCTGTTTTTCCAGAGGTCAGAACCAGCCCAGATATTGTTCTTCCTCCTTTATAGAATATAGTATTATAGAAATTCTTTCCTGAAGTGCAACTATTTTCTGTAAAACTTTATGACAGTCCACGTAGCTGGTGAAGGATGGTGAGGTGTTCAGTGACATGGTAATTCCAAAATACAGAAAGTTTCAAAGCACAAAACACAACTTTTTGGCTTCGCAGTGCGCCTGACAAGCTTGGAAACTATAATATGAGCTTATACACTGTAGCTTGGAGAAACCACAAGAAATTTGCTAAAAGAAAATATAGACAGCACATATAGGTGTGAGCCACATGTTCAAGGACAACAGTCTGCTAAAACAACCAGCTCTTCACCCCTTTGAGTATGTTTAAATACATGTAATAATCAATAACTGCAGAAAATCAGAATTCGTAATAATACTATTAACAAGTATACATGCGCTTAAGTAATCAGATAATGGGAAACTTCCAGGTTTATATGACCAGAATTTCTACTTTGCAACCAGCCAATGATCTCACAGAAATATGTGATCTAAACTGCAAACTTTAATATTAATTCATCACAGTTTTTATTTTCTCGAGTATATACTGCATTATGGAGTTTCCACAAAGGGTTCGATAGCCGTTTTGCCACCTTTAATTCCGTGGCCCATTTAATTCCCATGAGAAAAAAACACCACAGTCAAAAGAAAAAGAGTCCAAACAAAGTCCCTGATTGGGACTGTGGTAGATTAGCAGTTAAGGTACTGGACTATGGACCAAAAGGTCCAGGGTTCAAATCCTCTGCCAAGCTGCCACTGTTGGGTCATTGAGCAAGGCCCTTAACCAACAATTGCTTGGATTGTAAGACTGTATCAAATGTTAGTCGCTCTGGATAAGTCTGCTAAATGCCGTAAAAAATGTAAAAAATCGGGTAACTGGTATACAGCTATGAGAAATCTGATTACTGGAATAAAATCCAATTCTTTCCTGAAGTCCAACTATTTTTTGTAAAACTTTATAACAGTCCAAGTAGCTAGTGAAGGATGGTGAGACGTTCAGTGACATGGTAATTCTGAAATACAGAAGTGTTTTCAAAGCACAAAACACAACTTTTCGGCTTCATTGTGCACCTGACGAGCTTGGAAACTATAGTATGAGCTTATACACTATAGCTTGGAGAAACCACAAGGAATTTACATTTACATTTACAGCATTTAGCAGACGCCCTTATCCAGAGCGACTTACAACTGATACAATCCAGGCAATTACAATCCAAGCAATTATGGGTTACGGGCCTTGCTCAAGGACCCAACAGTGGCAGCTTGGGCAGAAGTGGGATTTGAACCCTGGACTTTTTGGTCCAGAGTCCAGTACCTGATAGTACCAGATAGCAAAGCAAGGAACCAAAAACCATATCTTTCACCCATAACCTTAACCTTGTCCAATAAAGTACTAAATACACAAGCATTCAAATATACTGTACTAAAAATCTTGAGACTATCTTATCCGTATTCATCTCGCATTTGTGATGGACTCAGTCTGGACGTGTCCCAGATCACTTCCATGTACAAATCCCCCCCAAACCCACAGGCTTCTGACCTTTCATTTCATACTAGAGCATGCTTTTGATATCCTATCCCATCTTGCTTACCCTTAAGCATTACCAAATCATTAATCACTAGTGTTTTCTGTTTACTAGTTGGCCGCTGGAGACAGCTAGCGTTACCACGCTTCATTCTGCGGGGAGCTTGTTAGGCCGAACTCTAGAGTCTGAGCTAACAAAAGGGCTCGGCGGGGCTCTTGACAGCCCTGGAATGTCAAAGGGTTCACATTTCACATGCAGATGTGTGACCCTGCTGACCTTTAACGGGAAGGTGTGCTTTAACAGCAGAAGGGAAGAGGCCTGAGAGGGGGGCAGGGTGCTCATTTGAAGGGCAAAAACAACGCCCACATTGGTGCAGGAGAATTCTGGGTTCCACTAGTAATAAGAATAACTACAAACTGCTCTGTTTTCATGAAGTCAGGTTCGTGCAGTGGTTTCCTGGTAATTCAGTGTGTTTACAAACTGCACTGAGTTTTTTTGCGTTAATGCTTGCCGTCGCGATAAAATCAGAAATGCTCCATAAAAGGACGCTTGCAGTGTGTGCTGAGTTTGCGTGCTTTGCAGTAATGTGGCTGTTTGTACTGGCTGGCCTGTAATTGATGTGTCTAACTAATTTGTCAGTCATTCATGGCTCGAATTAATATACAAAGAGGAGCCTCATTCAAAATCACTCGGCGTACTCGCTCATCCCAGTGAAACCTCCTATCGGCTTGAATGGACCGAACAGCCATTGCTCGGCTGCTGGTGAAAGTCTGGATAACCATACATGTTATATGGATGTATTCATCAGTAACGTTTATGACATTGGATTGAAACCGATTCTCCAAACCTAAAATTCGTTCTGCTGATACGATATGGAAAGAAAATGGAGGGATCCATAGAGATTTGGTTCAGAGCACTGAATAACATCTACAGTAAAGCTCTTCAATATGGAGAAGGTAAAGTGAAGATCTCCAGAGTCCTGTATTAGGGCCAAAGGTCTGAGTCTGATGTTGCATTTTCTTGACTTTAATACAATGTTTAATTCAATACTTTGTTTTCCGTTACAAACTATGTACTCCGCAAAACAATTAGAGTGAAAAGCTCAAAAATAACCCCCATAAATTTCAGTATGTAATATTTGGTATGTTTCCCCATTTACTGTAATGGCAGCAACTACTCAAGCTAACTTGGAATCCACAAATTTGTGCAAGATCAACATTATGCCAGCGTGATTCCACAATATTCCAAAGGGAATCTTATGATGTTAAAGTACCCCATAAAAGCTTGATGGGGTTTAGGGTTAGGCAACTATGAACTGAAGTCAATGGCAGTCAGATTCACTCAAATTGTTATGCTGACATGATTTGTATTGAAAAAATATGTTGTGTTAAAGTTGGAAAAATGCAATGTAGAAGCATTATCAATAGTGGCCACACACATTTGGCCCTGATAGTGTTGTACTCAAGACCACTAGAGCCGAGCCCGCGTCAATACCAAGACTGGAAGTGGGTGAAACCAAGATGAGACCAGATGAAGATTTTTTTTCTTCATACAAAAATGAAAAGAAGGAAATGGAAAAAATGTATTAGTTTGTAATTCAATTTACATTCATTTTACATTATATAATTATAATTAATAAACAATATGATATTTCATCATAGATTTTGTAAAATATAACATACATTTTTTACATTACGTATAACTATTATTATTAGTTATTAGTATAATCAGAAGTCACTACATAAAGTCAAATGAATATAGTCCTCAACATCCATTGGCAGCGCTAATGCGCCAATGTGCTAACCGTGCTAATTTCTTAACAAAATGTGCTTCACTCTTAACACACTCAACAAAGGTGCTTCACTCTGTTTTTGAGTATGAATTTTGTGTCTAGAATTGCATCCCACTTCTACTCCTACATCTTAGGCAAAAGAAGCTAGTCCCGACAATAAAATGCTTCCAATCTGTTAGCGGCGTTGCTAACGCATATTGTTAGACAAGGCTAATCTGATGTTGTGCAATTATCCTTTTAATGAACCTTTCTTTCTGAACCGACAGACGAGTATAAACACTCATACACATACAATTATTGCTAAATTACATGATGAAGGTTTTTCCTTTGCACAATCCTGTAACTATAGCGTTAGCATCAAACGCAGTTTCAGTATTAAGCAATAAATACATGGCTTTGATTTTACTGATCACACAGACACCACTGCTTCACACACACACATATTTACTTTCTCTCACCCTCTTCGTGTTACAACTTCCTTCAGGAGTGGGGAAACATTTATATTGGGTCCTATGACACCACCCATCAGGGCAGGCTCAGCATGGCTCTCCGCAGAGGAGCTGGAGATATGATTTCTTTTTGAGGAAGTACAAAGCTGGTCATTTTTCAGAGCCCCAGTCCTGCTCAGTGCCTCCGCTCTGTCATAACACCCAGACGGAGGCCATAAAGCCCAATGAAAAATACAACATCCCGTACCACACCAGTGCGAGTTATTATTCTGCCATCCTTGGACAATAAAACAAAATCAAAAGAGACAGAAACAGCCTACCAGTCATTTTTACACTCACTGCTAAAGGAATCAATGAGTGCACAGACTCCTGATCTACACAGAGGGCTAATAGTGTACATGTGAAGGAATTAGGTTTTATATACATGTGCATGTATAATATTGTGATGAAAATGCAATGAGCATTTGATATTATAGCATCACCCTTTCACAAATAATGCTACATACTAGGGGTGGGCGATATGGTAAAAATATTATATTGCGATAATTAAACACATTTTCACGATACACGATATTTATCATGATGTGTGTGATCACAGACAAATTGCCTCAGTAGTGACAGATTCTTAAAGACTGCTATTCAAACATTATCCCATAATTATTAAAGTGATTTTTACTCAAAATGTACTGCCCTTCATTTAATTAAACAGGACTAATTACACTCTTTATAATGAAAGGTGCTGTTGGTCAGTGTTCTTTAAGCACTGATGATATCCTCGATATGCTCTGAAAAGCCTATTGTCTATCATGATAAGAACATTTATTAAGATATGATAAAACATTGTCGTATTGCCCACCCCTACTACATGCAAATTTGGTTTGTGTTCAAACATCAACAGCTCTTCTTACTCTTGTAGCCCAGCTTTATGTACAGTATTTTCTATATTTCTGCATAAATATTACCTAAAACATTATCAGATTTTCACATAAGTCCTAAAAGTAGATAACGAGAACCCAGTTAAACAAATGAGACACAAAAATTATACTTGGTCATTTATTTATTGAGGAAAACGATCCAATATTACATTTTAGTGAGTGGCAAAAGTATGTGAACCTTTGTTTTCAGTATCTGGTGTGACCCCCCTGTGCAGCAATAACTGCAGCTAACCGTTCCCTGTAACTGTTGATCAGTCCTGCACACCGACTTGGAGGAATTTTTTAGCCCATTCCTCCATTACAGAACAGCTTCAGCTCTGGGGATGTTGGTGGGTTTCCTCACATTAACTGCTCACTTCAGGTCCCATTCCACAACATTTCCCATTGGATTAAGGTCAGGACTTTGAACTTGGCCATTCCAAAACATGAACTTTATTCTTCTTTAACCATTCTTTGTAGAACAACTTGTGTGCTTAGGGTCATTGTCTTGCTGCATGACCCACTTTCTCTTGAGATCAGTTCATGGACAGATGTCCTGACATTTTCTATTAGAATTCTCTGATATAATTCAGAATTCATTGTTCCATCAATGATGGGCAAGCTTGCTCCTGGGCCCAGATGCAGCAAAACAGGCCCAAACCATGATACTACCACCACCATGTTTCACAGATGGGATAAAGGTTCTTATGCTGGAATGCAGTGTTTTCCTTTCTCCAAACATAACGCTTTTCTAATGAAACCAAAAAGTTCTATTTTTTGGTCTCATCCATCAACAAAAACATTCTTCCAGTAGCCTTCTGGTTTGTCCACGTGATCCTTTAGCAAACTGCAGACGAGCAGCAATGTTCTTTTGGAGAGCAGTGGCTTTTCTCTCCTTGCACCCCCTGCCCATGCACACCCATTCTTGTTCAGTGTTCTTCTGATGCTGGACTCATGAACATTTAACATTAGCCAATGTGAGAGAGGCCTTCAGTTGCTTAGAAGTAACCCTTGGGGTCCTTTGTGACCACACCAACTATTACACGCTTCGATCTTGGAGTGATCTTTGTTGGTCGGCCACTCCTGGGGAGGGTAACAATGGTGTTTTGAATTTCCTCCATTTGTACACAATCTGTCTGACTGTGGATTGGTGGAGTCCAAACTCTTTAGAGATGGTTTTGTAACCCTTTTTTTCCAGCCTGATGAGCTCAACAACTCTTTTTCTGAGGGTCCTCAGAAATCTCCTTTGTTCCGTGTCATGATACACTTCCACAAACGTGTGTTATATGAAGAGCAAAACTTTGATAGATCCCTGTTCTTTAAATAAATCAGGGTGCCCACTCACACCTTGATTGTCAATCCCACTGATTGAAAACACCTGACTCTAATTTCACATTTCAAATGAACTGCTAATCCTAGAGGTTCGCATACTTTTGCCACTCACTAATATGTAATATTGGATCATTTTCCTCAATAAATAAATGACCAAGTATAATATCTTTGTCTCATTTGTTTAACTGGGTTCTTGTTATCTAGTTGTAGGACTTGTGTAAGGGTTCACAAACTTTCAAGCACCACTGCACATGCAGTGCTGCTGATTATGTGTCCCAATCTGGGAAGCACAGGAAGTTCCAATCAATGCAAAATTTACTGTCAGTTTGGTCCTACAAAGTATATTCTTTGTGTACAACCTAGTGTTGTAGTACTCAAGCCTGGTCTCAAACTAATTTGGACTCAGTCGTGTCTCTTTCTCAGGATAAGCTGGAGATGTGTCCAATGTGTCTTTCTGAGGTAACATTAATTATAAACTGAACGTTTTTATCGTTATTGAATATCAACAATCCATTCAAACAGAATGAATCAGTCCTTTCTGTACTTGCCTAAATAAAATCTGCACTCTAATTGGCTAACAGGGAAAAACAAGTTACTGCTCTTCTCTTCCAGCATCCAATCAATGAACATTTTTTATTTTGAATCGTTTAATGTTAAGACTTCAGTGTATATAGTTTCTAAATTGTATATATATAGTTTAATGTTATATTAAACAAAATCTATGATTAAATATATTTTTTATTAATAATTATAATAATATATGTATAATGAATGTAAAGTGAATTACAAACTACTTATATTTTTTCCATTTTCATCTTTTTATTCTTGTATGATGAAAAATGTTTTAATTCGGACTCAACTACTAAAAGTCTCGGTCTTGACTCGGACCCAATGTATCCTGGTCTTGGACTTGACTTGGACTCGGCTTTTGCATTCTTGACTGCAACGCTAGGTTTAGCAGAACGTCTGACAAAACTGTTGACATTCCTGGTGTATTAGTTTTGTTTTTGCTGTCACTCTGTTGCTAAATTGCCCAATTAAACAACTTAGCAGCTGTGTGCTAACTAGCTATCTGTTAGCTTCAGTCATTACCGAGCTCATGCTTAGCAGTCTTATTTCCCAATTTACAAGGTTGTTTGTGCTAACCCTCCGACAGTCTGTATGCAAAAGTTTGAGCACTCCTGGTCAAATGACTCACTGATTTTCTATGAAAATCAGTTAACACAGGAAATAAACTTATTTATGAAAATCTTTTGTATTTTGCATGAACCAGTAACAAGTCAGTTAAAGTTTCCTCCAAAAGTTTTTTCTCCGTTTAGAAAATTAACAAAATTTGATTAGGATTGACCACGTTTCCTTAAGAGTGAACTGTATATGCTATTCAGTAACAAATACACTCCAGGTAACAGTAGTTAAGTATAAGACAAAGGAAGAAAGTTTATTAGGGTGGCACGGTGGCTTGGTGGGTAGCAGTGAGAAGGTCCTGGATTCAGTCACTGGGTCCTCCCTGTGTCCACGTGGGTGAACTCCAGGTACTCCAGTTTCCTCCCACAGTCCAAAGACCAAAGTGTTACGTTAATTGGTGTCTCTTAGGTGCCCCTAGTGTGTGACTGGGTGTGTGTGCCCTATGACGGATTGGCGCCCTGTCTTGGGTTGTAGAGGGTTGTGCACCTGCCTATCAAGCGGATAAGAACGTGAATGAATGAAAAATGTTTAGTATACATATTAGAAGCACATAGCAACACAACACAACAAATTTATAATAATTCAAGAACCTAATATGACCAGTGCAAATTGTGTTGTTATATAATGTACATAGCGTAACAGAATAATAGAGTAAGTACTAAAAACATCAAGCAAGAAAATGCAATTTAGAATGTATAGTGTGCTATAAACCAATTTATTCCTTCATGTACCTTTATACATGATGCAGCATATATAGAGCCTGTCCCAGAACCACTGGGTGCAAGTCAGTAATACACACCAGACAGGGTGCCAGTCCGTCTCTACCAGGGTATCACTTATATACACAATTTATCAAGGTTCTCAGCTGTGTATCTGGGGTCTCATTCGTACCCCATCCCTATTATAGAGGTCGGATTCAGGTCTGAGCCCCCGAAAGGGTGCAGCAAATATGGAATTCCTAGTGCAACTGTAGTGCTACAGATACTGAGAGAGAAATGTACCGGTGTGTGGTAGTGTCACTAGTCTCTAGAGGGCATCGAGTGTGTATGTAGTGACCTGATATCCCAAGAGAAGCAGGGAGGGAGGAAGAGAGAAATAGAGAGATGGAGCCATCTACAAGGTCCTTGTAACCATGGCAACAAACAAGGAGTATATGTCAAGCCTGCATCACTAAATTACCCATTAAAGCAGACAGGAGAGGGAAGAGAGGACTGGTCAGGCCACCAAAGGCTAATAGAGAGATAAGATGGCGAACACACACACACACACACACACACACACACACACGCACACACACACACACACAAAATCTTGTCTACCATCATGGTGGGGACCACCAATTGACATTACAACTAATTAATGCTACCCCTACCCCTAACCTTAACCTCAGTAACCAAAAGCAGGCCTTTTGACACGGTTTTTCAAAAGAAAGTTGCAGTTTGTGAAAAAAAGCACCGAGTGTGTTTACATGCACTTAATAATCCAATCATGCTCGGTTTTGTCTCGACCGATTACTCATTGGATGTACCATGGTTGCCAGGTCCGCCTATTATAAAGACCTGGTTATAGTTGGCCTCTTTTTTCCATTGACTGTAGCGAGTTTGTTCTGACGGGATCTGGCAACCACGGAATTAAACGCGTCACGATATTAAAGGCAGGGAAACGGCTAGTGAGCACTTTGTGGAGACTCTGACACGCAGTATATGCTCGGGAAAAACGAAGAATTTGGTTATTTAATACTAATTTTTGAAGTTTTTCTGTGAGATTATTGGCTGGCTGCAAAGTAGAAGTCCAATTACTGCCCGAGTCAGGTAAACCTGGACACAAACACACACACACACACGCAAAGCGTGCCTTTCCAACATTGTGGGGAATTTCCATTGACATAATATTACTGTATACACCTAAACCTACACATAATCCTAACCTTAATCTCAGTAACCTAAATCATTTTAAATTTGCAGTTTTTGTATTAAAAAAACAAAATGAGAAGCAATTTTTCATGTGGAAACCAGCAAAATGTCCTTCCAAGGTAAAAGTAAGAGTTATTTCTATCCTTGAGGGTGCACTTGGCCCTCAAGGATATATAAACCTAACCCACACACACACACACACACACACACACACACACACACACACACACATGAATGCTACAGAAACGTATTTATAGAAGCCTCACATTAACAACGGCATGGAGACAAAAAGATGGAACCTTCACTTCACTACCCGAGACGCATGAAAGAATAAATAGCTGGATAAATATATAAATAAGTATCAGACGAGAATCGCTGCATTAGCATTGGCTGTAATTAGCAGACTGCAGAGCAGCGGCCGTCCTGTGGGAGGCTCTCTGATAGCTGCTGCCACCTCCTCCTACTCTGAGTGTCAGAGCTACATCTTTATTTCAGGCCACGGCCGGGCTCAATTCACTCTGCCCCGGTGCTGCGGCGAATCACGAGCCTCATCTTCGCGAGCTGAGAGAGGGAGAGATAGAAAGTCTCAGACGGTGGACAGGGGCCTGTAATGAATGCAGTTATTAAATTGTTTCAGCTGCAAATAAGGCCGCTATTCTTATGCCATTATAAGAAGATCCATTTATCCCCACTGATCGGCCCTGTCTCCTTTCTCCCCCTTTCACTTTGATCTTCCAGCATATTGCCATGATGTGTCCCATTCAATAGCGAATCTGGGGCAATTTTAATGCTTTTGTATCTCGCCACTGCTCCATTTCTTCCGCTCTCTCTCCCTCTTTCTCATTCTCCCTCTCTCTGTTTAAAAATAGCTGTTAATTATAAGTGCAGTTTAAGTGTCTCTCGTGACCCAGAAATGCAGGTTGAAGGCGGAGAGAGCATAAGACAGAATGCTATAGACACAAAGATACTGTATGCTCCTATAGTTTTTATAAGCATCCGGCAATTTTCTTGTTGTTTTCCTATACGCTACTTCCCTCACAGCTTCTTTCTAGTAAGAAGTGCTGGGTATCCAGAATGAGATTTGAAAAAGAAAAAACAAGCTGTGGTAGTGCTGAAGTTCAAGCTTGGAGAAGGAGAATCAGCAAAACGCGAGCTCATTTTTAGTGGGATAACCCCAATGGTATGCAAGACTGATAGGGGACTCCGTCGAGTGGCTGCTTAAATAAGAACCGTGCTCTGAGAAGGGAATAGTGCTGCAAGACGGCGTGTAGTACCATCACTCTCTATTGCCTACCTGCACACCTGAGGGCACTCTCTCTCTGTTTCCACCTTGATGTAACCTAGTTAGAACTCAAGACAAGAATCAGGGGGCATATCAGGACACTGAGCATTATCTATCACGCACACTCTTCACATGACATTAGCTCTTGTAGCAAAAAAACATCATGTAGAAGTCTATAAGTCTCAACTGTACAGAGCTAGGCTTACTACAAACACAGCTGACTCATGTCAGTGGTGGGCAGAAGAACAAACCCAAGCAGTTTCAGGAAAGGACAGCAGAGAAGGCATTCAGGCTTTGACTTATTAGGTGCTTTCGCAGTTCGCACCAAACAGTTTTAGGTACTAATTTTGCAAGAACTATGAGAACTGACTGTTTGCTGGACTGTGGTGGCCTAGTGGTTAAGGTGCAGGACTATAGATCAGAAGGTCCAGGGTTCAAATCCCACCTCAGCCAAGCTGCCACTGTTGGGTCCTTGAGCAAGGCCCTTAACCCACAATTGCTTGGATTGTAAGATTGTATCAATTGTAAGTCGCTCTGGATAAGGGCGTCTGCTAAATGCTGTAAATATAAATATAAATGTAAAACAAAGTTAATAAAAAATAAAACTCACAGTCTTTGCCCTTCTCTAGGCATCAGAAGATCTGCATGATACAGTAGTTCTTTGGTTCTCAACCAATTTAGACAAGGGTTTTAAATAGCAGAGCATGTGATAAAGGAAATGGCGGAGAGATCAAGATGAATCTACAGATTGGTGATCAGGACAGGGTTGGAGGTGTTTCAAAGAATAAGAAATTCTTTCAAATAATGGTCGCTCTCATTGACAAGCCTTGGCTGTATGATTTAAAGGACCACGGAACTTATCGAATTCGGTACTCAGTACTCGGTGCACTTGCTTAAACAGCTGAAACTCGATTCAAGATTCAGTACACAGTGATTCAGTGATTCAGATTCAAAATAGCTGTTTCTCAGTGAGAAGCTATGCTATTTTCATCGTGTCTTTATTTTTACATCTACAGAACTGTATTCTTACTGCAAATAAGTATGGGTTCTAAAAAAGCGTCATATTGACTGCCACCCAAAAGGGAAACAGGAGCTTAATGCTCCAGAACACAGGCTGCAGTTGGCTTTGGCATTAGTTCATCAATAGAGTAAGTGTTTTGCTTTTACTTTTCACTTTCAGTCCATTACTCACTAAATTACATGACAGTTTCAACACTTTATGATAAAATAAGCTTGTGTTAATGATTTTGGCCAGGAGTAAGTTAATGTAAGTGTTTTTAACTTACTTATCATTACAAATCATCGGTTTTGCTATGATACAGTAAAGACTGCTTTACCAAACACTGGTTAAAGTTCTTGGTTCATGATACATTTACGTTATGATGGATTTGTCTGAACATAGCCCCATTGTAAATCAGGGAGCACCTGTACAATATAACTCCATTAATACATATGATGCCTTATACAGTGTGGATTTTCTGGGGGTCTGGAACAGGTTAATTCAATTCACTAATTCTATTACACTAACCCACGTCAGCGATGGCCCAAGTTCCTTGTGTCTTCCAGCCACATACAGGAATGATTTGTCTGGAAGACAGTAGGTCATTGCCCATTGGTTCATTTCCCATCCCCCTGGTACAATTCTGACCTCAGACTCTGCCTGTGTGGAGTTTGCATGTCCACTGTGTCCAGGTTTACTCTGGGTACTCCAGTTTCCTGTGCTGCCAGCTAGACACTGGCTTACCTGTAACTCTGACCAGGATTAAGTAGATTAGAAAATCAATGTTAGTGACCTTGGTGGATAACCAGCCTGTTGCTATTTAACCAATTCACATGTAAAGGGCTGAACAATTTGTACTAACTAAACAAATTTCTCACATCAAAGAATCTAATGGTAGAAATAATGATTGACCGCAAACATCCAACCTTTCAGGACAAGTTTATGTGATTTGGGAAGGGGATTTAAATTTGGATTTTGTGTTTTATAAAAATTGGCCTCATGCTGAATCACTGACTATACTTTTCCCAGCGTTAATCAGGTCCCACTCCTTTTTGAAGAGGTAAACAACGGTTATTAGTATCACACTGCTGTGCGAAGAAAAACAAAACAGCTAGCCTGCAGCAGGAGAGGAGTGCGAAGGCACACCGGTCAAGCCCTTTCCTCCCTGATATCAATCTAAAGAGATAACGAACACATGCAAATGAGCTCATGCATGCAAATGAGTTCACTAATCTTCTTAACGAGTGCCGATAGTCATCAACCATCTGAGATTAACATCAAACACGTGGGCACACAGCAAACAGGATCAATGGGAACAGGGCACATGGGTGCACACAAAAACGCAAAAAAACAACCACCTCCTAAATATCCAGTCATGGATATTAGCATTTTTCTGTATCACCACTGAAAGAAAGAAGTTCTTATCATCAGTTTAAAGATTCAAACCAAACTACCTAGTTGCAAGTAGACACAAACTTTAATCACCGTGCACTTTGTAAAGAAATTAGTTTAATATAGCGTAAAAATCAGTACAATGAACAGTATAATAATAATAATAATATTACATTTTCTAGTCCATTTGAAACTCTAGCCAAGCTCAACTTGACTGGTTTTGTATGGCAGATGCCAACACACCACCAAAGGTCAGCATTCTTATGAGCCTTGGGCGATTAACATTATATACAAACATATACACAAATATGGCAGTTTGCATATATGTGGTGGCTCATACCAATCAGTGCAAACACAAACTGAATTGGGGATGAAGTATTCTTGTCATCAAAGCCAGGTGGATTACTCTATTGGTGAATTTGCTCAATGATGGCCCTTCATTGAGACAGTAATTAGACACTAGAACTTCCTTTACATAAACTCATGTTAAAAAAGAAAACCATCAAGATGACTCATGCTGTTAGCGTGTCGCATCCCAACTCCAGAGATCCCTGGTTCGATCCCGACCTTGGAATTCTGTGGAATTCTTGGACAAAGTGTCTGTGTGGGTTTACTCCGAGGGCTGGGGTTTGGTCCCATATCCAAAAGCCATGTGTTCGGTTAACTATTTGGTCTAAATGGCTTGGGTGTGAAAGTGACTGACTAGTATCAACATAACCTTGTTCCTGTCGCCACTGATGCCAAAAGAAACGTTAAATGAAACGAACAAACTAACTAACAAAAACAAAGATGAAGATGGCAATGCAGCAAAACACTGGACGGCCAAAAACATCAAAAGACACCAGAGTTTCAAAGAGACAGTGTATTACAGAATCAGCTGCATTGAAGAATAAGAACTGTTTTCATGGTATAACAGCATTTTTACAACAACACGGAACATGAACCGGTCATGCTTTCAAACTGTAAAAGAACTGCTTCTTCATTGGCAAACTTGGCTAGGCTTCAGCATCAGTCTGAAAATGTAACCCAATGACATCAAGAAATGTCACTGTGGACTGTGGTAGCCTAGCGGTTAAGGTGCTGAACTATAGACCAAAAGGTCTAGGGTTCAAATCCCACCTCTGCCAAGCTGCCATTGTTGGGTCCTTGAGCAACACAATTGCTTGGATTGTAAGATTGTACCAATTGTAAGTTGCTCTGGATAAGGGCATCTGCCAAATGCTGTAAATGTAAAAGTATCAGATGGACTGTAGTTAAGGTACTTGCAGTTAAGGTAGCTGCCACAGTTTGGTCCTTAACCCACAACTGCTTGGATTGTAAGAATGGGATCAATTGTAAGTCACTCTGGGTAAGGGTGTCTGCTAAATGACACAAATTTGACCAGTTGGTCATCTGTGTGATAAACTATGTCGTCTATACCCAATAAAATAATAAAATTGCACACTCGCCCTCTTGAAGGTGACCATTTTCAAATACACTTTGAATTTGGGTTCTTAACTACCATGGGGAGACTTAGAACAACAAAAGAAACCCTAAAATCTAAAACAAGCTTGTAAAACAGTGTGCGGACTTCTATTTCCTAGTTGATTACTACTTGCCATTTTGGATCGGCCACATCTTTTAGTGTAGAAGTACAGCTCTCGTGCTCGGGTCTGAACGGCTGTCAGAGGGGGCCAAGGAAGGAGGTAGAAACACTTTTTGAAAAACCTCAGGATTTTATTACACAAAACTCAAGGAACTCAACCACCATTCCATGCTATGCAATGCTAACTGCTAATGCTAAACAAAAGGAAAGCAGTTGGAGTTGAGGGAACACAATGCACAACACAAGTGCAGTGAAGGAGTTAAAATTATTCGCCGCCAAGTATCGAGTGGTGTTGGGGCTTGGTTGAGGCAGAGAGTTATTCTGGAAAACGGAGTTAGCTACACGTGGTGCGTAGCAATGAGGTCGGATTGGTGGGCCATGTTCTAGGCAGAGGTGGAAGAAGAACACTTAAGTAAACTAACGTAACAGTACTACTAAGCTGTTAAAAATACTCATGTAAAAGTTGAAGTATGGCTTATATATTTTACTCAAGTAGAAGTATAAAAGTAAATGCTTTGGCATGCTACGGCGTTTCTAACACAATTTTTGAAACAGGATGTCTTTTATTGACGGCAAGAGGTACACATTCATGACACTCAATGTATATAATGGTTTGTACTACTACATGAATAATCTGCAATAATCATACAAGTACAGAATCAAAAACAGAATAAAAACATTTTCAAACATGATGAAGCAATATACATATACATACAATATATATACAGAATAGTTTGTATTTTCTTTGCTAACACTCCATTTTCACCACACTCCAATACACAACTTAGTTTATATATATATATATATATAATATACGCACCCTCGCAATAGTTGTAATGTGTCAAGTATAAACCTATGATTCCAGTTTGTGCTTCACTGGATGCCTCAATAGAAAAAATTTAAGAAAAATAGATAGATAACAGAGATAAAAAATTAAATAATAAAAGTTAAAGTAACAAGTCTGTTTTGAAAATGCAGTGAGTAAAAAGTACAGATTTTTCCTTTGAAATGTAGTGAAAGTATAGTGTAGTAAAAGGAAAAATTTGAAGTTTAAGAAATGTTTTAAGTGTAGTGTAGTAAAAGTAAAAAGTTTTAAGTTGAAGAAGTAATCAGGTAAACTACATATACCTAAAAAATATACTTAACTACTTACCACCTCTGGTTTTAGGATTGTGAGTACAATAGTGCTTCATTACGATAAGCAGTCCACTGTTGGCCACACCAAAACTCCACATACAGTACATACTAAGCCATAGCCCAGGCTTATGACCCCCCTTGTATTCTGCTTGTATTCACTTCATGCACTATTATTAATGCCTGGAATGTGGGGGATTCCAAATGGTTAAAGAGTCTGCCATAAAACAGCAGTCCTGAAATAACACAGCTGCCTTTGCGCCATCTTAACACATGCCCTCATCTCCGCTCAGCATCAGACACCGGTGCGACGGACCTCCAGACATGGGGCGTCTACTTCCAAAATGACTGCACTTTGACTTTCTTTCCAGTTAGCAACTTTGAGTTTTCTATATTGTTCCTTATTGCACTTGTGCCCCCACATCCTCTGTACTGTTTAAATCAAAGTTTATTATTACCAAACAAATAAAGGAGTGCACTTTGGTCTTTGAAGTTCATGTACGGCATTTCCCATTTCAACTCTGCATAAAGGCCAGATTTAGTGCTGAATGCATGCACTTTCCCCTCTCATTTAGTATTACAGGAAGCTTGAGACGGGAAATCGTATGCCGTTTGGAGCCCGCAACGTTCAAACCTGACAGGTAGGGCTGGCTGTGGTATCCTAAACAAGGACTATTGATGTTAAAGCTTGGCTGACCTTTTTAGGCTGCCCCTCCTCTCTAGCACTTGAGACCTCCGTATGACATTTAATGCTAAGCTACCTATTACAGCCAACACTTCTCAACGCCAGGAGGTCAAGCACCACACAACACTCACAGCATCCAATATCTACTCATCGTTAAAGAGCATGCTCACTGGTGGCATTTACTATAGGACTATATCTCGGCGCCTTAGGGGGGGGATCAAACTGGCCTTTCATAGTCCTTATGTCTTTGTTGAGATGCATCATGGATTATAATGACCTGTCATAAATCTTTCTGTCATAAAGCGTTTTCCAGCCTAAAGGCCTATTGACACCCAACGTGGTTCAAATGGATGGTAGAGAACTGAGAAATATTCACCCCCACATCACAGTGCTTTACTATAGAGTACATATCCATGTAGAGTTCACACGCAGCAGTTGTGGCAATAAGCCATTCTTTATTTTCCTAAACAAAGAAGTGATGGTAATACTATATACTGTACACCTGTTTTAAAAAAGAACTCATATATGAACTTTAATGATGAGTATTTAATATTTCAGAACCATTGCAAATGATGGCTGACTGAACAACCAGTAGATGAATTACTGGAAGCCACATTTTTGCTGTTTGTCACACAAAAGCAGCTCTGTGGTGGCCATGCCGCCATCCAATGACCATCCTTTCAGTCAAATTAAACGTATCAACATGGCTGATGAGGCTTTAGCATGTGTATTTCATTGCCCGAAAAGGACGCTGTCCAGACATTACCATAGTCACATAGTCATCATGCTACTGCAATATAAACATAAAGGGTACTTTCACAAGAAAACTGTGTGCAAATGCTACATAAATGAGTCAGTTGCATTTTTAGTTTCATGGAAATTCACAACAACTATAGAAAATACAGTACTGTATTATTAAGTCCCTGTCTAGGGAAAAGCTGTAACATTTAAGAGGTTGCAATGAAGGACCTGATACTTTTGTTTAGAGGAAGCCAAAAATGCATTGATACACAGTATTTCAAACAACACGGAAGATCAGCCACATAAAACAGAGACTCATCATGTGATTGTGAACCAGTTTATATAGTTGTAGGTTAGAAAGACTATATAGGTAGTGGAGGAACAAACAAAGGAGTACTACTTACAGTAGGACAGGCACATACACTTAACGAACGCCATTTACAGCTTTGTTACAAATAAGTAGCAGAAAGTCATACACACAAACACGAGTAACTTGCACAAAAAAGTCTCAAAACACATCAACCGATGGAAAATGGAATCTCGTTAGAACAGTCTCTAGTAGGTAAGGTATGTAGTTTTCGAATAAATGATGGACTTCTGCTCTTAAACTCTATCTCCTGCTTCTGCTCGTGAATCCGCAGCGTTGGCTGTCGATGTGAGCAGCTGTTTATTAGTTAAAAGACAGATTTTTATTTTCTTAATATAATTCATTATAATGTTTAAGACCTCGGCCGGTAAAGTGAACGGACTTTACATGGTGCATACCTGTACAGACGTCCTAAGAAGTATCTCTTAAGTATATCCTAAGAAGGCTCTCAGCTTGGTAGCTACTTACTTTTTAATTTATGTCATTTTGCAGATGCCCTTATCCAGAGCGACTTACAGATACAGTCTTACAATCCAAGCAAGTGTGGGTTAAGGATCTTGCTTAAAGACCAAACAGTGGGGGGGCAGAGGGGGGATTTGAACTCTGGACTTTCTAGTCCAGCATCTAGTACCTTAACCACTAGGCTACTGGTCATAGTGTGTGATCCACATATAATAAGGCAAAACTCTTTCGCAGCAATCATGCACCACAACAGGATGCGTCCTCCGATCATGTATATGTATGAAGATGATATCATATTAACCAATATGTCCTGAATCTCACACAACAACCCCAGAGCTGATCATGCTGAGCTATTTCACTCGGGAATACAAAGCATTAATGAAAAGCCGTTCAATGTAAACAGGACTTCCTCTCAGTTTTAGGTGGGATGTAAGTGACCCCCTAAGAGCGTAAATACCGTAACATGATGTAGGCACAGTGCAGTGTTTGGTGTCTGCGTGTCTGTATGCGTGAGAATATAAACGCCAAGTAGAACGCTAGGTGGCCTGAGACTACAGTGATGACTGAGATGCCGGCATGTGTGTACATGTATGTGTGTGGGGTGTAAACGTATTATATTAGGTCATTTTCATGGCTTTATACAGGGGCACACTCAGAGAGTTCTGTATACTAGGGTTTTTTAGGTGTACACATATTATTGAAACACAACATTCAGACAATAGGGAGCCATTTAGAATAGAATTGGCAAGAAACCAAAGCTTATTCATATACAGTACTGTGCAAAAGTCTTAGGCCACCATTAGATTTGTTGTTTTAGCAATGCTATGATGACCATATATAACATAATGTCAGCGATTGGAGCCAAAACTCCAACTTGGATTTGTCACTCTATGATACTAATCTTATTATCCACATGATACTAATCTTATTATATCCACTGATCTTCATTCCAATCTTTTTCCAATCCTTGTCTGCCACCCTTCCAAAAAGATCTTTCCTGATCAAGCTTCTTCAGATCACTGAAGCATCCCAATGAAGCTGCTATTGCTCAAGTGAACGGGGAGGTCACACTAATTACTTGCAACTGTTTGCTCAAGAAGCTGTTTTTTCAGATTATTTTTCTGTTTTTTAATACTACATACTAATTTCCATCTTTTCTGGTTGTATTCTAATAAAAAGGCAGAAAAATATTTGCCCATTATACCACTGATACAACCATGGTATAGCTAAATCTGGTGGCCTAATACTTTTGTACACTATTGCATGAATTAAATATTTAACGTAATAACTAATTTAGTCTACGCATATGACAAAATATGACAAACTACTAATTATGTACCCCTCGCACATGCACAACCTCATCTTGATCAGCCCGGACCATAGACCAGGATTTTTTCTCATTCAGCATGAATAATACAGCAAACCTCAGTTCCACTTTTAGCTCCTCCACTCCAGCCGGAGGGAGGCTGACAAAGTCAGGTCCTTTACAGCTCCTTGAGTGACTATTAAGCCTGTTTGCCAACAGCTGCTGAGGCTGTCTGCTTTCTAAAAGCCACCCCCTACTGGGCCAAGGAGAGGGCTTGAATCAGCTGGGCGTGTAGGTGCTTCTTTATGAATCCGAACCGGCACAGTCCTGCTCTCTGCCTGCTCCTTCTCTCAGTCTCCCTTCCTTTACTTTTTCCCAACCGTCATTATATCCGGCCTTGGTCCTCAAAAACTCCATTCCATTAAACCTTGGAAATACTATACGACTCATATCTGAAACAAATCACAACAGGCTGGGTATTGCACACTCTCCATCTGATCCAACTCACAAAACATGTGCTTTTGCATTAGTCCACAATACCAAACGAAACATGAGACTGGTTCAAGGAATTGGTAGAAGTTTTTTTTTTTTTTTTAATAGAGATGTCTATGGCATTGAATAGACATTGTACAGGCACTCTTGTTACAAACCAGAGAGTCTGATCTCCACTGAGGAGTTGCAGCCACTATTTTTTAAAATATATTTTTTCATACGGGCGTACTCACAATATGCCTGGTTATTTTGTACCACGTCAGAGCATGATTGCCCAACCCACCACCGCTGGCCTGCGCTCACATTGAGTTTAAATGTTCTGTGCCTGAGCATGCTTGCACAGCACAATGGACATCATGGTGGTACTTTGTGGCTTTTTGGAGTCGTTTAGGGTGGGCTGACACACAGCTCTGTCATACGCCTTATAGAATTATTGATTACACAATGTAGCGATTTTCAGCTACTCATGCTGTACGTCTACGACGATTTTTATACAGCCAGCTGAAGTTGTGTTCTGCGCTCGAGCATGCTCGTACATAATCATGCCCAAGCCTACCTCTTCAAGCAGGCCTGAGCACAGTTCAGCATATACTGTACGTCACATTTACATGAGACATTTCACAAACCCAAGGTCTATGGAGGACCAAATGTTACAAATCAATCAATCAGTCAATAAATAAATACATAAATCAATAAATCTAGAAATAAATAAATAAATAAAAACACAAATAAGTTAATTAATCAATTAATGTTCAACATAAAATGGTATTTAAATAAAAACATGGATAATTTATTTATTTATTTATGGACTGTGTGTATTATTTCAAGTTGTGGGGTTAATTTAAGAATTGGGAGAATTAAGCGGAGAAATGGATGCAGACCCATCAATATTGGATATGTTGCTCACCAACGTCAACACAAGTCCGTGTCTGAGATGGCTAACGTGGGTCGCCCTGCCCATTTGTTCCCAGTGCAGACCTTAACCATCAATAATAGGATATATTTCTGCAGTAGAAATGCATTTTTGATCATCGACAAAACAAATGAAAACAAGAAACCCACACTTGCCAAGCTGGTCTGTGATATCCTGTGGTTGCTTTATTGTTTAATTGAATCTGGCCCACCTTGCAGCTGACACTCGACCAATAGCTTGTTAGAATTGCATTAGTGTTGCCCACCTCATTAACATGACCTAGAGGAAGAAATCCAGAAATAAATACATTTAGAAAAAAATAAATCCAAATAAATAAACAAATAAATATATAAATTAGTAGTTTTTATTTATGTAACATTGTATGTTGAACATTAATGCATTTATTTATTTAATTGTGGTTTTATTCATTTATTTCTAGATTTATTTATTTATTTGTCACGTTTGGTCCTCCAAGGTCACTTCAGACAAATAAAATAAAATAAATTCATAAAATATAATAAAATAAAATAAAACCAGAAAGAGAGGAAGGGAAATGTTCATGAAAGAGAAAAGTCTTTAAATCAGATATAAAAGTAGAAAAAGACGAGTAGTAACAGAAAGATTAAGGAAGATAGCTTCAGAGTTTGGGAGCCACAGTACTGAAGGCACTCAATCCTTGCTATAGGGACATTATTATCGAGTAAAATTTGGATAGTTCACTTGTAAATCCCCTTCTCTGTACATGTGCAATAGAACAAAATGTAGAGTAGTTCTACAGGTCAGTCTCTACCCATTTCATTAGAGTCGGACCAAGCGGCTTTAGTTTGAACATGACCTGGCATGGGGGCTAAAGGCTGAGGGCTTCACTGAAACCGGACGTGCAAAGCACTAGTGAATGGATGCCAATCAGTGAGGGTTTAGGTTGGCAAGCTTTCGTGAAGCAGACCTAATGCTCTGTCTAAGCTTCGCACTTCCTGTGCTGGCAAAGGCCTAATTAAGATGCTATTTGGTGGCACTAGCACTGGGAGATTTGGGAGAATTGAAAAGGGGATTTTGAGATATACAGTGGCATGGAAAGTCCGAAAGGGGGATAAAGACTGACATGGCTATGGCTCTCACACACACTCGCACAACGCCGTACCTTATCCCCCAATGGTAAAATGTCACAGGCAGCTGTGTTGTAGAGCTCATGAAAATGCCCAGTTGTCACCAGGGGGTGATTTATACAGGAAAGAAGCAAGCAGTTGATAGATACTTTGTGTGACCTCAGATGTATGTGTGTAATGTCCTAATGCATGTTGTGTACAGGCTAGTCCCAGAGGGTCTGGACCTGGATGATGTTGCCTTCCTGGACTTTTTTAGCAAATCCTTCTCTACACAGCACACTTTGAACGTTCTTCTCAGCTGATGCCATGTGTTTAGCAGGCTAGCTCTTTGACTGTCATTCAAAGAGGCCGATAAACATTCGGGGGAAATTCAGTATTGCTTATTCCCCTAGCTGTGTGGATCCTACGAATATCGTGCTGTGAGCTCAATGGAAAAAATAAGGCAAAAAAGAAGCCAAAGTCAATAGGAAAATCACTAAATTTCTCTTCGTATGTCCACTATAAGAACACTGACCATGATGATGGTGGAAAATCATAGAGAATTATAGGAAAATCATTGATTGGTGCAGACGTAAGGGCACAGCAATTGGTCCAGACATAGAACAGCAAGTATGACTGTGGGACTGTGGTAGCCTAGTGGTTAAGGTACTTAACTATGGACCAAAAGGTCCAGGGTTCAAATTCCACCTCTGCCAAGCTGCCACTGTTGGGTCCTTGAGCAAGGCCCTTAACCCACAATGGCTTGGATTGTAAGACTGTGTGAATTGGAAGTCGCTCTGGATAAGGGCGTCTGCTAAATGCTGTAAATGTAATCATTGGTAAAGATGCAAGTGCCTTGTTGAGAACAATTGTCATTTGTAAATATTTTTGCCTACCGATAGCTGTATAAACACCAGGGGCAATAAAGTTTCACAAAGATTCTAAGAATACTCTTAGAAACTCCTAGCTAGGACATTCAGCTTAATAGTGTTTCAGAAGCGATCTGAGAGCAACTGAGAAAGGAGAACTCGTAACCTTTTGTCTCAATGATGAGGTGGGGTTGGCCCGGTTGCTAGGTATGACGCATTAATTTGAAGATTGTGATTGGTTGTCACCCTCGTCACTCACTCTTACTGTCTCTGTGTCTTTCACACACAGAAACGCACTCTTAATTAGGGAAATACTGTATAGCCCATTACAAGCCTGCATATTTTACACTAATCACACACACGCTTCTATATTTTTTATCAGTGTGTTTACAATGCTGATAATGTTTGTAGCCTATTTTATCTGTTGGATACCCTAGGAGCTGGAGAAAATGTGGCTTTGCTTTTTTCAGGTATGACTGCTGCCATGTCTAATCTATTTAACTGCTAGAGTTGGTCTGTATGTAAAATTCATTTCAGGTGTTACACCATTGTTGGGCTGGGTAGGAGATGTGAGCAAATCTCTACTAATGTCAACGACAAACATTATTCCTGCACAGTCTAATCGTTAGCGTTTGATTATCTCACTGTTATTCAGTGTTTGGAAAACATTTCTTCTGCCTCGACGTCTTTCTGGATTTTTCTTCTTTGATTAAGAGAACTCCTAAGCCTCCTAAAGTCCTCCTCTCTACTCCTAACCGTTTTTCACCTTAGGAGCTCTTTTAGGGGTTAAGATACTTTATGAATAACTTCTCCAGGATCTACTCGTAACTTTAAGAGAGAAGAATTTTCTAAGAATTTTTTAAAGAAATTTCGTCACTAAGAGCTATTCTTAGCACTAAGAATCCTGAATATGGCCCCAGGTCTTCATGCTAAAAACAGAAAAAACACAAACAAAATAGAGTAACAGTGAAGTCCAGGCTTTACTGAGCTTATATGCGTTGGAGGAGGCACAACGGGATTTTGAGTCATCTCAGCAAAATTCTTATGGCTTACATCACTTCATCGTCACACAGCGTTCCTACTGATGGTGCGAATACGAACCAAAAAAGGCCCTGAAATGAATGTAGTTCACAGGGGAGCTCCGAGGGGGATAATTCTTCCCAAATTAGTTTCTAGAACTGGTTTGGTGAAAAATCGGCGATGCCCTCCAGAAGCTTTGTTGCCTCATAGCCCAAACAAACTGCAACCTCTGATGCAACAAAATATTAAAAATCCTATCAAGATATGTTAGACAGTTGCAGTCTGATACAGTAAGGCATTGTGTCAAACAACAATAAGTTTTTAAAGAAAGAAAATGTGCAATGTTCTGGAATGGCCAAGCCAATGTCCAGATTTACTGCTGCTAAAGGAATTCACAAAAGAGTTCAGATACTTTTTTTTTTTGTCTGGACTATGAAATTTAAATGATATGTACATAAAGAACTACCTACATGTTAAGCATGTGGATTATGGAATGTGGATGTTTTTGTCTGTATCATGACTTGATGCAGAAAATCAAGTACTACAGAGAATACAGCAAGCTTTTCCTGCAAATACAAATAAGGCCCACATGCCCCATGTGTTATCACTGAAATTTCCTCTTCTTTGGTGATGCTACACAGCTTATGTCTGAACTGTTCTGTTTTTGTGTGTGGCCAGATTTATATTACTTTGTGGGATCCAAATGTGTCCCCACAAGGATAGAAAGAGCTCACATTTTTTGCTTTGTGTGGACATTTGCTATATCCCCATAAGAAAAACTGCTTTTTTTGAAAAGCCAAAAGAATCAAAACATTAGCTTTAGGTTACTGAGGCTAAGTATAGGGATATGGATTATTGTAGGTGTAGTATTAATTAGCTACAGAAATCATTATGTGAATGGAAGGTTCACAAAATATATGTGTACCAGGTGTGTGTGTGTTAGTTATCTTAGCCATGAGCTCCTAATTTCACTACAAACACGCGAAATAGTACCATATCTCTGGACTTGCTCAACACCTGGGTGTTTCCTTACACTTGTCATTGTATCACTGTATTTCCACTGATGTTAATTTCTGTAATTGCTGAATTCTAGTACTACATCAATTCTAACCTTAACATTAACCTATCAATTAAAAGCTATTTTTCTTGTGGGGACTAGCCAAATGGCCACCAAAGGTCAAAATTCTCAGATTTTCTTGATGGGAAACATACGGTCCCCACAGACACACAATTAAAATGAGCATATATGTCCCCCAAAACAAGGACATACTTTTATGCTTGTGACATTGAAAAAAAAGTTATAGGTATACAGGGTGGCACTAGTGGTAAGCACTGTCGCCTCACAGCTCAAGAGTTCCCTGGTTCTGGACTAGCACGTTTGGAGTTTGCATGTTCTCCCTGTGTATGCTTGGGCTTCCTCCATATATTGGACTTTTCTTCCAAATTCCAATGATGTACCTTCTCCCAGTGTGTGTGTCCCCATGTATATATTACTTGTGGTCCCCACAAGGATAGAAAGATCTGACATTTTTGACATTATGGGGACGTTTTGCTTGAGGCTTTAGAAAAAACAGAAAAGTCAAAGTATTTGCATTAGGTTACTGAGGTTAAGCTTAGGTCGGCACAGTGGGTAGCACTGTCACTTCAAAGCAAGAAGGTTCTGGGTTCAATCCCCCAGGTGGAGCAGAGTGAGTCCTTTTTGTGTGGAGTGCAAGTCCTACCCATGTCCGTATGGGTTTACTCCAGGTACTCCGGTTTCCTCCCACAGTCCAAATACATGCATTAGGTTAACTGGTGTCTCTAAATTGTCCCTAGTGTGTGAATGAGTGTGTGACTGTATGTGCCCTACAATGGATTGGCTCCCTGTCTAGGGTTGCTTTTGCCTTGCGCCCTATGCCCTGACTAGACTCTGGCGACCCCGTCCATGATCAAGCGGATAAGAAAGTGCGTGAGGTTAAGGATAGGGGTAGGTGTAAGTGCAGCATTGAGTAGCTACAGTAATGCATGGTGCACCTGCAATGGATTGGAGACCTGCCTAGGGTTGACCTGTCTTGGTTATACAACCATCATGGAAAGCAATTACCAGACATATTGCCCATACTCTTATAACTCCACCATTGTGCTTCTCTGTTGGCACACTGTGCACACAAACTCCAGCATTATAAAGTTTCTAATTTACATTTTTTGTTGAGACTGGCTCATAGAGGTGCTTTCTAATCTAAACCCTAAGCACTCTAATTCTGTAGTTATTTTGGGAGACGTACATTTTTATGACATTTAAAGTGTTCGTATTTCCCTGTCAATGAGTGTCCACTTGTTTCACTGCTGAGGCTGTTCACTTGAAACTTTAAATAGCCTACTTTTCCAATTGTATTTCGTCTCTCTGGTTTGATCTTGCAAGTATAATAATTTCTGGTCTGTTTCACCATCCCAGGTTGTCGCTCCCTATTAACATTTGACTTTCCACACGTTCCCTTGTCCAAATCCGTGGCTTGGAGAGGCTCCCAGAGTATTCGTGGTATGGGCCTTGTTCACACTGTAAGCCTTTCCAGTAGAGAGGAGAGTTTCTTTTCTTTTTCCATTCTCTATCCCTCTTGGGCACCCGTTTAAGGAAATGAACCCTCGGTCTTTATGCCACCCCCACAGCATCCCTATGGTTCTGTTAAGAAGGTGAAACTATAGCTAAAATTAGAGCTGATTATGAGTTTCCTTATCGCTATTCTCATTGTATTATGAGCGAGAGTTCGTAGGATGTGTGTGTGTGTGTGTGTAATAGAGAAAGAGAGAGAGCGAAAGCATAGACATCATCCTCAACAATGATGAGAAAACAGATGTTACCTCACCAGGGTATCTCTGTTAGGTAAAAAAAAAAATAATAATAAAATCTACCCAACCATGGCATCACATTATTTCATACCATTCCACCTTTCCTACTTGGACACCTAGCGATCCTTCGGCCCCTCCACATGTCTGTGTTGAGACTCCTGTCCACCTGTTGTATTGTCCTAAAGCCCCCTCACCCCTGCTTGGTCTGCGATGAGTGGCTGAGGTGCCGTGTGTGTGCAGACCTCACAGCAGGACTCTGCTTGCTGCTATGGTCCATTTAGAGCTCGGCTCCCTTCATTTAGCTCCCTTTTCATTTATCACTCCATCCCTGACAAACACCAGCTCACTGCTTCCTGCCACAATATAAAGAAAAATCTCTCGTCCGCATTTTTCTTTGGCCAGACCTTTCTTGCTATTTCTTTCAACTCCTCTCTTGTGTCACTTGCCTTTTCTTTTTAACCTCTTCCATCTTTTTTTATTGCTTTGCAGCGAGTAACACTTTAAACTTTACTAAAGTTAAGAGCCATGCAGTTTGGGGAATCTTCTTGTTTCCTCACTGAAATGTCAAATGAGAGTCATATAGATTTTTAAAATAAAAACCTAAAAGTCACCCAAACTTTTTACTATATTGGACTATAAACTTATTAAATCATGAAAATGCTCAAAAGGCAAAAAAACAACAACAAAGTTTGGGACCTCAACCCTACATCATTATTCATTTCCTACACCTTCTACACCATTGTGTAACAATACGTCTTTGTTGTATAAAAAAAACAAGATATGACAAACAAACTGTTTCTTGGATCATAACAATACCCAAAAAGTACAGGTTAGATATCATTCAGCTCAAAAATTTGCATATTGCAACATGATAAGGTCTCATTGTTCCTTACTAGTAAAGTTTTCAGCCCCTGGGTTTCTTAAATGAATGCTGCAACATCATTGCAACGGAAACTTGATCAGTCTTTACATTAAACTGAATTCCAATATATACAATACAATACAGTGGGACAAAAAAAGTATTTAGTCAGCCACTGATTGATGCAAGTTCTCCTACTTAGAAAGATGAGAGAGGTCTGTAATTTTCATCACAGGTACACTTCAACTATGAGAGACAAAATGAGAAAAAAAATCCAGGAAATCACATTGTAGGAATTTTTAAAGAATTGAATTGTAAATTATGGTGGAAAATTATTTGGTCAGTAACAAAAGTTAAACTCAATACTTTGTACCATAACATTTGTTATCAATGACAGCGGTCAAACGTTTCCTGTAAGTCTTCACCAGGTTTGCACACACTGTAGCTGGTACTTTGGCCCATTCCTCCATGCAGATCTCCTCTAGAGCAGTGATGTTTTGGGGCAACACGGACTTTCAACTCCCTCCACAAAGTTTCTATGGGGCTGAGGTCTGGAGACTGGCTAGGCCACTCCAGGACCTTGAAATGCTTTTTTTCGGAGCCACTCCTTCGTTGCCCGAGTGGTGGGTTTGGGATCATTGTCATGCTGGAAGACCCAGCCACGTTCCATCTTCAATGCTCTCACTGATGGAAGGAGGTTTTGGCTTAAAATTTCACTATACATGGCCCCGTTCATTCTTCCCTTAACACGGATCAGTCGTTCTGTCCCCTTTGCAGAAAAACAGCCCCAAAACATGATATTTCTGCCCCCATACTTCACAGTAGGTATGGTGTTCTTGGGATGCAACTCAGAATTCTTCTTCCTCCAAACATGGCGAGTTGAGTTTTTACAAAAAGTTCTATTTTGATTTCATCTGACCACATGATATTCTCCCAATCCTCTTCTGGATCATGCTCTCTGGCAAACTTCAGACGGGCCTGGACATGTACTGGCTTAAGCAGAAGGACACGCCTGGCACTGCAGGATCTGAGTCTCTCTCGGCGTAGTGTGTTACTGATGGTAGTCTTTGTTACTTTGGTCCCAGCTCTCTGCAGGTCATGCATCAGCTCCCTCTATGTAGTTCTGGGATTTTTCCTCACTGTTCTCATGATCATTTTGACCCCATGGGATGAGATCTTGCGTGGGGACCCAGAGGGAGATTATCAATGGTCTTGTATGTCTTCCATTTTCTTACAATTGCTCCCACAGTTGATTTATCAACACCAACCTGCTTGCCTATTGTAGATTCACTCTTCCCAGTCTGCTGCAGGTCTACAGTTTTCTTCCTGGTGTCCTTCGACAGCTCTTTGGTCTTGGCCATGGTTGAGTTTGGAGTCTGACTGTTTGAGACTGTGGACAGGTGTCTTTTATACAGATAACGAGGTCAAACCGGTGCCATTAATACAGGTAACGAGTGGAGGACAGAAGAGCTTCTTAAAGAAGTTGTTACAGGTCTGTGAGAGCCAGAAATCTTGCTTGTTTGTTGGTGACCACATACTTATTTTCCACCATGCTTCACAATTAAATTGTTTAGCAATCCTACAATGTGATTTCCTGGATTTTTTTTCTCATTTTGTCTCTCATAGTTGAAGGGTACCTATGATGAAAATTACAGACGTCTCTCATCTTTTTAAGTAGGAGAACTTTCACAATCAGTGGCTGACTAAATACTTTTTTGCCCCACTGTATATAGTAATCCAGAAAATAAATTATAGGGTGAACTGCTTGCTTATTTTTGTCTTTAATATGATTTGTGTGTATTTCTTTGTCAAATTTTTATATCAGTAGAAATCCTCTTAACATACCTGCGAAACGAGAGAGGGTAGTAACACAGCGAGAGAGAGAAAACAAGCAAAAGGGAGGAGAAGAAAAACAAAATAGCCAGTGCCCCTCCCCCTGTTTTCCAAAGTGTGAAAGTCTCTATAAACCCATCAGCTCCAATAATGGAGCAGCATGTTGAGATGGGAACCAGAGGCGAGGGGGAGGTGAAGAGGAGGGACAGGGGCCATGCAACCCACAACACATTCACTTTCAAATGGGGGACACACATTGTCCTGCATTGCTGCAATTACCAAAAGTGTCAGATCATACAGTTTAAAAATGGCCTCCAAACTGTGCTAATTGTGGTCCTAAGCTCTGCCTGTTTGTTTGAAGAGGGACAGTCAGGGCAGGAGACTCAACACTAGCTAACATTCTCACCTGATCTTCTCTTTCTCAAACATCCAATCATCGGTGTGCTTAGAGTTTAGATTTTTAGAAAGAAGACCTTTAATCAGATGTGTCTCTCAAACATAGATTCAAAAACACACCACCTGAGCTCTACGCCAAGCAAAGACAGAAAAATGTACATTGTTTCTCTCTCACATGGTGAGGGGTGGGATTACAGGGGCCATGGCCCCCTTAAAGAGTCCACTCGCAAAAACTTAAACAGGCACAGATACACCAATATAGAGGAACTCCTGCTGGCATTTTGCAGGAATTGCTGGACCTTCTGGCACCATAAAACTGGAACTGTCCCTTTTTCATTACACACCGACACAAGGTTCCAGCTGCAGTTTTGGTACCTTATTATTAAAACGTCATTATTTGCTGCTGATTGATTACACATACTGAGTCAAACACCGATATCCTTTTACAGTGGTGCCAGTGTTCATGCTAGAGCTGGAACTGGTCCATGTTTCCATTGTTTACAAAAACTGTACCACAACCACAAGAAGTTTCCTAATACATTATGTAACAAACAGAATAACCATAGAGAGTTACAAGTTTACACCAGAGCATATCTTGTATCCAAAGTCAGATCCAGGTGGTGAAGCAGGTAATGCCCAAGCTAGAGTCTATCTTTGATCATATGCATAATTTTTTTTTAAATTCCTACTGACAGCATCCTTGTGATTCCATTTTTTAAAAGTGGAATTTCTTGGCTGTTAGATTTGGTTGTTACTGTCAAAATTATTATTACGTGATATTTTATATGATTACAGTTGTGTACTGTGGAGGGAGGAAGGCAGCGATATAGCTATAACGAGTTATTTTCCAAAAATCGAGTAATCGTATACAAACCATAGCTACTTCCTACAGAAAAGAATTGCTAAATCTTCTCTGCCCCGGGAGATGAAGCGGTATATAGCGCATGGAACACGGACGAGAATGAGTATAGCGGACAAACTAGGCTATTACTTGTTCTTTTGAAATATGCACATCGTTCATTTGGTTTATCCTGTAAAGAGAGTAAGAGAGAAGCAATAAGACGTAAAGTCTTTTGCAAAAATCAATAACGTTTATCTGTTTGAACATTAAATATCTTGTCTTTGTAGTGTATTCGATTGAATATGGGTTGAAAAGGATTGGAAAATCATCGTATTCTGTTTTTATTTGGGTTTTACACAACGTCCCAACTTCATTGGAATTGGGGTTGTATTTAATTCTTTGCAACAGCCTCTAAAGTGTTATTCTTCTTAACTGATTTACAGACAGCTATGTCTTTTAGCTTAGTTTTTTTTTTCCATTTAAATAAATAATAGACCAGTTTTGTTTTGATTGTGCGGTTTCTTAAAGAAACGTTTGTTTGCACTAGCAGCGTAGCTCCTATTTAGCTAGTTGCAAATGCCAGTATAAATGTTGTTTTCTCCTCAGATCATTGACTTGTGGTTGTAATTGTAATCTTCCAAAAATATACCGTTTGCCATGATATCAAGGGATTTGTGATAATAAATTGTTGTGATGGTGATAGTGATGGTGCTCCTGTGGCTTAATGTCACTTGGTCTCAGTTCCAGAAATTCTGCAATTCAGTGCTGGAAAGGAACCAGGTGCCTTGCAGTACAGATAAACAGACATAGTTGAATGTTCTGATAGTATTGGTTGCTTTATTACACAGTGCTTATTCTTCCACACATTACTGCGATTAAGCCTGACCCGCTTAACGTACAGACGCGGTTCAAACAACTTTAGGTAGATAATCATCCTGTGTGGTGCGCTGTGTGTTTCGGAGTCGATCCGATGTATCGTTTTTAATGGATTTAAGTTTAACAATAAAAAATCTTCCATAGAAATGCATTGAGGGAATGTTCAGATTCAAATTTCAACCGACAAAATTCAAATTGTAACTGAAATCGATGATGTCACTCGGTGTTTGACAGTGGTCTGTTATTACATCTTCTGCCACACAGACACACACTCTACCAATTACATTACGTTGCATTACACACACACACACAAAGCCAAAAGCATTAGGACACACCCCTGCATGCGGCCAAAAGCACAGGGACACCACAACCCCCCCATATTGCAGCCAAAAGTATTGGGACACATGCCACATTCTTTCCATTTGCCCCATTTCAAGCACTTTTGTAGTTCCATCAGGAAATACAGATCTAATATTTGTTAATTTCTTACTATTTCACTTGATAGATACAGTATATAGTTCTAGACATCTCACTCCCTAACAAACAAGAAAGTTAATCCAAGCACTTTCTTAACAATGACCTTGCTGAGCAATTAGCCGATTATACAGTTATTAATCATGGCATCTCTGTGACCGTTTCAGTTGTGGAACTACTGTAGAACTAAAACCTGAAGCTCCGCTGGCTAGTTCTTGCTCATGGAAGTGCATGGGAAAAAGCCTTTGGTTGCATCTATTTCAGAATCCTGCATTAACCCAACTAACCAGTGCAACTGATGAAACTGGTCCTGTGAGAGGAAAATAAAGGGGGACCCAGCGACGGGAGGTGAGGAAAGAGAGGCCCCCTGAGGGGAGAGCATTTGGGAAGGAGTGCTCCATTAACTTTCAACACCCTGTCTTATATCCTCACCGAGGTGTGCTCTCTTGTTATCTCTCTCGCTTTCTGTCTCTCTCTCTCTCTGCCCCACACTCTGGCTTCCTGACCTGCACGGTGTAAAACAGTAACTAATGTCCTAAGCAAAAACACTCACATACTCGAACCCACTTATACCCAGTGGTAGGTAGGTAAATAGTCTGCGAGTGTGTGTTTGTGCATGGGCTTGTAAAACACTCCAAGCGGTCCAATCAAGGGGATTTTCCACATGAAATGGTCAGCTTCCCCAAGGGACGGGGTCAGAGCTGTGACCGTTACAAATCTAGACATGGCGAGTTTCCTCATAAGCCACAGGGTTGCAGCAAGCAGAGAGGACAGTGTGTCGTTTGCTTTAACACATGTTCGGGTCATTAAGAAACCCTCAAGACATTATTAAGAAATGCATCAAGTCCTCCCTCTACCTCTATATAGTCCTATAGCTATATTTAAGGAATATTGTTCACATCGTCGGTCACGGTTGCAAGCTTAGCATACGAGAATTATGCAAACCTGGAGATTGGAATGCATAAAACACAAGGTATATGAAAAATCCGGTCGAATTTTGCTTTCATTTCATCATTTTGTAGACTACAGGGTCAAGCAGCTGTAAATGTTTCTATAAATCACCTTCAGACGGGCAAACTGTTCTGCATGTACATCGCATATACATCTCACAGATTACATTTACACACGGCTCAGCTTTCAGCGCAGTTTGTAATCACATACGTATTTCACATATCCATAGGATTCATGCCTGGAGGGTGTGGAGCTCATTATTCATTTATTTAAACTGTGTACGGCTGTGGAAAGACGGGACTGACACCGGAATCTAGATGACTTCATTTAGGATGAAAGCCAAATGTCAGCTTTCGGCCAGACCTGCTATAGATTGATCTCATTTAAGGTATATTAAAGCTAAATAAAAAACAAAATCATAATTCAGCTACCAAATAATTGTACATTATGAAAAACGTTTGATCAATTCTCAGGAAGCTTCCATTCATATTCAATTCAAAGCTTGTTTTCTCAAAAAAAATGGTCTAAATGTTCCAATAAATGCCAAAGTCAAGCTGCAGACACAAAAGGCCCTGAATCCATTACCCCACTAGCTGCCTTCACAATCACTACTTCCAGTACCACAGGGAATTTAAAGGCTTGATGTTTAAACTGATTGGCTACTTTGGGTCTTGGACAGCACACCTGCCTTGCTTGGGGTTTGTAAATAAGCTTCCTTCCTCCTCTCCCCACTGGTTCAGGCTTATTTCAGCTTCCTATCAGCACGCCAGAAGAGACGAGGGGGGAAAAAAAGCCAGAGGACTCATATCATGGTCGGGCCAAAGGTGACGCGCCCAGAGAGAGCGTGGGGAATGAAATTCTCCCAGCCCCATTTTAGCAGCCATTCAAAGCACATTACTCTCAGAGAAGGAAGACTTATAAAGGATCCTGGTGCCTGAACACATTTCGGTGTGTTTATGGGCAAGAAAGAGGGAAGAGACGCGCTGGGATTCATAATAGATTCCCAATTTAAGGGAACTGTCTTTCGCCTGCTCCCTCTAGTTCTTTCTTTCTCCTGGTCGTACCTGCACCCGAACCCAGGCTGCATCGCAAAGCACCAATTTGCTTCATTTCTATTTCTATGAGCTCTAGGGATGAGAACGAATGTGCAAAATGCATTTAGGCAATTGACACTGACCTTCATCTAATAAGCATTTGCCTCATTCAATATACAGCGCAGTAGCCTACAGACATACAATGCGTTCTTTTTGTTCTGAAATGAAACGTAAGACGGCAATGAAATTACATTGAACTTTATATTGAACTTCTGTATTGTAAGTGGGACATCACACATGCCAATCATCAGGTTAAAAAAGGCTGGAGATCCAGGCTGACGTTGAGGTAATTGTAAATGTGTCACGTCTTTGTCATCAATCCCATAGCTTACAAGTAGCCACCATTTTATTGACACAGATACGTTTGAGCAAATCTGAACTAATTAAAGATTTGTACCTATCATTTTCACAAGACTCCAGAGATTCCATAAGGCTATGATTAACCTATACACCTCTCTCATTTCTACAACCTGACCGACAGATAGCGTTTTAATTAGGCTACCGTGGTGCGTTAACCTGAATGAATAAACGTATTGGTGGATTTATTGTCATTCTGATATTAGGAAACATATCCTTAGGTGATAAAGTGTCTTATGACACAAAGCACTTCAAACTTCTAGCACAGCAGCGTGAAGAGGCATAGTATTCAATTCGTAATCTCATCCCCAGATGGATTTTTTTGCTTCTGGTCGAATGATTACACATCATTATGTTCCCTTAAATCCCTCCACTCCACCTGCATCCTTTGGCATCAACTTTATACCCCAAGGTACGATCAAACATGAGTGAACAAATTCCAACCAGACAATAGCACATCAGATGTTTTGTGATGCTGGATCAGGTATGATGATGAGTGATGGCCATGAGGGGGGGTATGGCACCGATGCCAGGCCCGGCATGCTCCAGGGCTCCCAGGCAGAGAGAGAGTGGAAGATCAAGGCTGGCAGGTGGGCTTTGGCCTGAGGTTAGGTCTGGCATCACAGCTGAGGCCTACCTGAAGAGCCCTCAGGTGTCATGACAGTGAGCGAGACCGATCATTCAGTCATACAACTCACTGTCAGCATAATGAGGTCAGTGACTGAAGTCAGTAGATATTTCAGACCAGAGTACAGAGGAAGTGTAGTCTAACATACAACAGGATTTGAAGTCGATTCAGTATGTTTGTACACATAAACAAAAAAGGCAAAGAATATAAATATAATCCACAGAACTGGGCTGTAATGTGTAATCCAGAGTCAAGTCGAATGTATGTGCGTAGTGCTTAACAATTAGTGGAACAAAGCAGCTATACAGACATCTAGGTCCACAAACCCAATGAGCAAACCTATGGTAGAACCACAACCCAACTCAACCCAAAAAAGTCAAAGTATATAAATATAATCCACAGAACTACATATTATATAGAGCCTGATTCGTCCAATTTATTTCTACAACAGAGCATCTCAAGAGTCTCAAACAGCTTTACAACTACAGTGGCGCTTGAAAATTTGTGAACCCTTTAGAATTTTCTATATTTCTGCATAAATATGACCTAAAACCATCAGATTTTCACACGAGCCCTAAAAGTAGATAAAGAGAACCCAGTTAAACACATGAGACAAAAATATTATATCTGATCATTTATTTATTGAGAAAAATGATCCAATATTACATATTAGTGAGTGGCAAAAGTATGTGAACCTTTGCTTTCAGTATCTGGTGTGACCCCCCCTGCGCAGCAATAACTGCAATTAAACTTCCTATGTGTGATGAGATAACCATTGGAGGATTAAGACTCAAAAAGATTGGACTCAACCTCCTTGGACAGCCTAGATGATATGCGTAATAATTAAACTAAATTATCTAAATCAGAAATTTATAATAATAGTTCTAATATACAGAAGCCAAATAAAATAATTGAAATGGAGAATGTAATAATAATAACAATAACAATAATAATAATAATAATAATACAAATAAATAATAATAAAATAGTAAAAATTAAAAAAATAAAATAATAAAAATTGGCTAACTGAATAACTTAGAGACAATACAATACTGTGGAGAATGCAATAAAATACAGAATATAAAGCTATTGAAACCTATATAGAAACCCCATTAGCCTAAGGAATACAATTGGCGGTTGAAGTAAATAAATGTGGACACTTCTTTATACCCTTTGCTACGAAAACACTCTGTTAGGATAACAGCTTACACACAATGCTGCATGTGATGTAGGGAGGGACCAGGTTGGTGCCAAGACTGGTCTTGGACAGTAGTAATTGTACAACCCCAATTCAAAATGCACCCCAAAAGTGCATTTTGGCACTATAAATTTGCTTTCTCTCTTTTAATATCTTATTGAAAAACAGATAAACTTGTGATACACAAACAAACTCATGTGACTTCAGCTTTTGCAAATATTAATCCCAATCTACAGTTTGACTAGTGTGGGTCAGAGTTGCTTCAGCAATGGTGTCCTTCATGCTTTTTGGGGCATAGCGTCCTGCTGTAATCAGCGTCATGTGGAAATGAAATGAAATGTCGTGGCCTTTAATGCGGGAGCACTGAGGGAAATGTCGATTAAAATGTCAAGTGGTTGTGGGTAATATGGGGACACGAATGTCATCAGTACACTAATGCACAGGAGCCAGTGGGCATCCCCAACCTTACAGTAGAGAGAGGATCAGAGAGATCACTGGAATACACACCTGGGCCTCTAGATGTGCATATTACATACTCAAATGCATGAAACAGGTAAATGAAGTAACTTACATTTGTAAATGATCTAAGACAGTGAGTGTATTATTGTGCCATTTAATTATGACTCTCCTAGCTTTGGAGTATCCATTCTATTGGGCTGCATTTCTGTAATATTATTCACGACATCGGCATCATAAAAAGTGACACAGAAAGCAAGAGAGAAAAAGTGACGGTGCTACATGCCACCGTGCTTGTGCCATGTTCTAAAACTCTAAACTCCAAATTAGCTGTGTGGCAGACTGGGCTGTCCACTGCAATTATGTGCTCAGTCTGTCCTTTCTCTCTCTTACACACAAACCAAATATCTTCAGTAACAAGGCCACCATCAGTGGTGACATCCTAATAATCACAGCCGTACCTGGCCAACTCTCTCTCTCACACGGTCTATGTAGAGTGTGAGGACCATCATCCAGACAATATTATGACCCAATTATTTCCCTATAGAATGTATTTGTGGTCAAGTTTTTATATTATTGTGAGGCCTTTTGGCTGGGCTCCACAAATACATTGGTACTCGGTGCACTTGCTTAAACTTGAATGATTCCAGCCGCACAACTCATTTCAGCCAAAACTCGATTCATGATTCATGAGTCACGATTCATTACACAGTGATTCAGGTTCACAACAGCCCTCAGAGAAGATCTCCGCCTTTTTATCGTGTTTTTCTTTATTTTTACATGTACAGTATTGTATTCTTAGTGCTAATAAGTCTCCATGGATCCTAAAAAGGGTAGTGTATGAGAGCCAACCAAAAGGAAACCGAAAGCAAAACAGGAATTTATTGCCCCAGAACACAGGCTATTCTAGCATCAATAGAGTAAGTGTTGCTTTTAGTTTTCACTTTCAATCAATTACACACTAAATAACTTAAGATTTTTCAACACTTGATTATAAAATAAGCTTTGTGTTAATGATTTTGGCCAACTGTAGGTTAACCTCTTGAGACCCCCTTACCCTCCTCGGAGCTCTGATTTTTTTATGTATGAAAACTGAGCACCATCTTTGAACAGGAGGCATTTTAGTTTTTGTTAAATGCTCAAGAGTGTCTACAAATGAGGAGTGAGTTAAGCAGAATGAAGTATGATGTGTACCAAACCCAAAACCTCACGTGGGGACGCGAGGTATCAGGAGGTTAATCCTTATGGGAAAAATTTGCTCTTCATTTTCGGTTCTTGACAAGGCTTCTGGAACGAATTAATGACGAGAATCGAGGTACCACTGTATTTAATTTTAACTGTTCCAGATCCCTGGTTCGATCCTTTGTGGAGTCTGCATGTTCTCCCTGAGTCTGCATGGGTTTCCTTCAGGTTCTCCGGTTTCCTCCCACATTCCACAGACATTAGACAGTGTTAGGTTAAGTGCCCTTAGTGTTTGAGTGTGTGAGTGTACGATGGATTGGCACCCTGTCTAGGGTTGTTCCTGCCTCACACCTTGTGCCACCGGCTAGGCATTGGCATTCCCGCAACCCTGACAAGGATCCAATGGATAAGACAATGAATGGATGAATGTATGTGCGTGTAGCTTAGTAAATTTGAATAGCCATAGGCTATTATCTACATTTATTAGCTGACACTTCAAAGTTCTGAATCTGGTAGGTTGTGACTGCTCAGTTGCCAGAGGTCCTACATGGTGACTGCGCCCCTTCTGTGGCACGTCAAATCGACACAGTTGACCATTACAGCCTTGTCAGTAGTTAGCTGCAACTGATTCGCCTGGCACAAGCTGCAAATCATTTTATTCTTGTTGCAGGCTTCCCATTCACACTGATATTCTTCAGCTTATTAGTAAAGACATGAAATAACATTTTAATCGTGTTAACATCCAACCTCTCCATTGCTTCTCCATTAGGTCACATCAACAACAGATTTGTGTACATTTAACATCTGTAGCAAAATACCACCAATGTAGTGCTCATTCCAGTGCATAATCTGGAGAGTTATTCTAACCCTGCCTTTGTCCCTTGGGTTGCAAATGCTGGTGGTTTTGCTGGTGGCTTATAGCTTTTATGTGTTCGTCAGTGTTGTGTGGTGACAGGCACTGTTGGATATTTTCTCCCCTTCCCTTTACCCTTTCCCATTCTGGCATCCCAACTCTAGTCTGGAATGTAACAACAGTTCAAATGTAGTGTCACGCGGAGGAGGATGCGCTTCCCTTTTGAACATTGTCTCTGGGAGTTTTCCCTTGCCACACTGACCTTTGGCTCACTCATTTTGGTTCTAGATATGGATCTTTGGCTGGCAGTTAATTGTCGCTTGTTCTCTGAAGCAGCACAGGCCCGAGCACCATCGCTATGTTGGGTTGATCTGGGGAACAATGTGAGGCAAACTCACTCTGCATTGCCAGTAGATAATAGACGTACACAAATTGAATCAAATTACTGTCTTGTACTGACAGGACAATGCAGCCTACAACTATATCACTTCAGGACTTTCCAGGGTAGAGGGGAAATTGCTGGTTCCAGTCTATTTTCATTCCTACTGTCAAAATCAATTTTACAGCTTAATATAGAGACAGTACTTACATTCTGAAATAACAAAAAGGGAAAGATAAAAAGGGATGGAGAGTTAGGGAGGAGAATATCAATGTTGGGGCAGGGTGCTGCAAAATGAAGAAAGAATGAGAACTCAATTAGTGGCCTCAAGCTGACAGTATCAGCATCAGCCCACAGGTGGGGAGAGAGAGATAGAGAAAGACAGTCTCTTACTCTAATTATTATGCCCTCAGGCCTTGACAAGGGCTGTGTCTGTATCATTGGGATACCCCCACCCAGATATTTCCTCCACCATCCATCCTGTCTAGTGAATACTACAAATTCTATAAATACCATCTGTGCAGTTTTACCCATCACTGTCAACACAACGCTACACAATACGAACGGGAGCTCTGACCTCCTACAGCGAAATCCAAGACAACTGAAATCCAAGACGTCTTGTTCAGCTGTTCAGAGTCAACCAGAGACTTTGATTAGCTGGATCAGATGTTGCAGTCGTTGGCTGAAATCATAATTCTGCAGCAGAGGTGTTGGTGTTAAATCAGTTACAATATTGGTGGTTTTCCGGGGCTCATTTTCTCCATATTATTATTAAGACTGTGGTTAGTTGAAAGGTAAAACCCTTTATTTTATTATTATATCTCCTAATACGTTCCATAAAATAAAATATTTAGGGAAAATAAATGTCAATTTAACAGTCTCGAAGAAAACCTTCCACTTGCCCTCTGTATTCAAGATCATAACGCAAACTTATATCTGTGTTTTCGATGGAATCTTTGGGTGTCCACACACTTTTGCAAATATAGTGTATAATGTACATAATTATTAGGTACACCTTCTTGTTTCTACATTCACTGTCTGTTTTATCAGCTCCACTTACCATATAGAAACACTTTGTAGTTCTAAAATTACAGACTGTAGTCCATTTGTTTCTCCACATACTTCGTTATTCCCCTTCACTCTTTTCTCTAATGGTCAGCACCCCCCACCATTAAGATGGTGGATCATTCTCAACACTGCAGTGACCTTGATGTGGCGGTGGTGTGTTAGTGAGTGTTTTGCTGGTATGGTTGGATCAGACACAGTGGTGCTGCTGGATTTTTTTAAAACACGGTGTTCTCTCACTGTGCACTCTACTAGACATATCTACCTTATTGCTCCACCTTGTAGATGTAAAGTTAGAGAGAGTAGTTTACATTTTACATTTACAGCATTAAGCAGACACCCTTATCCAGAGCGACTTATTTTAATTGTGGATTAAGAATTGGGTCTTGCTCAAGGACCCAACAGTGGAAGCTTGGCAGAGGTGGGATTTGAACCCTGGACCTTCTGGTCCAGAGTCCAGTACCTTAACCGCTAGGCTACCACATCTGCTGTTGTGTCATTCATCCTCAAATCCTTCATCAGTACTCACAGGATGCTGCCTACAGGATGCTGGTGGCTGGACATTTTTGGTAGGTGGACTATTTTCAGTCCAGCAGTGACAATGAGGTGTTTAAAAACTCCAGCAACACTGTTGTGCCTGATCCACTCATAGCAGTAAAATGTCAGCATCAATGCAGTGCTGAGAATGATCCATCACCCAAATAGCTGATCTGTGTGGTCCTGTGGGGGTCCTGAACATTAGAGAACAGAGGAAAGGGAACTAACAAAGTTTATAGAGACACAGATGGACTACCGTTTGTAATTGTAGAACTACAAAGTGCTTCTATTTGGTAAGTGGACAATGAGTGTAGAAAGGAGGTGTACTTTTTAAAGTGAGTGGTAAGTGTGTGGGGCATCTTCTTCAGACTTGCACCTCATTGGGAGTGAAGGCATGCAGTGCAGTTTTTTGCTGTTCCTAGCAGCGCCTGCTTCTGGACTAAGATTGATGATGTTATTCCTGGAATCTGTGGCGCTAGAATAGAACTAATAATTAGAACTAGTGTCTGTCTTTATGCCCGTCTGTCCTGCTACACATCTTCATTCTCCTCACAAAGCACTGTCTACACTTCTGTGACAAACTTTGGCAGCCACATGCAGATTCTCATGAACTGAGCCCCATGGGGGATCGGGAAGACGTTGGGGATAATGGCAGCTCTGAAGCAGATATGAAACTTTGGGTAAAGAAAAAGCCTGAAGCTAGACTTCTGCTCGTGCTGCTAAAGCACCTGCCACGGAACAACAATGACTCATCTCTGTCTTCTAGTGAGAACACCATGGGCTCTGTGGAACACTGTGATTAGGTAGCATTACTATTGCTGAGTGCTCACTGAGTCATTACTGAGTGTGAATGGAGCAGGAAGTTTGAACATGGGGAACCTGGAGAGGCTGATACGTAATGTAGTGTCTTACCCAGTTTCATATAAAAGATAAGGAGATGGTGTAGAGAATGTGTGGCAGCATATGTAAAAAAATTGCTGTGTATTCTGTACTGAGATCATCATTCCGATTCTGTCTAGAATTATTCATTTAATAGAAGCTCATGAACTAAGCAAAGAGACAAACACATTTGTATTCCCAAAAAATAATGTCTGTATTCAGCTCATGTAGACATAGTCAGCAAACACTTTCCCTAATATATGCTAAGTTCACAAAGCACAAAGATCTGATGATTTATGAGATTTCCGTTCGGCAATGTTACACTGAAGTACATCAAACCGGCCATAAATCATAAATGTAGTCATTCGTCAAGTGTTACAGACCCCCATGGCTTCTCCCCAGGCTTAAACATCAACAGAAGAGCAAGGGGGAGAGATACCGTCTTCAGACAACCTCCTAGTGGGTTCTGTCATATGCACCTCATGGTTCAACGCTTCCAAGGCAGGAAAAAAAGCAATTAATAAGTAAACAAAACACTCTGAACTTCCAAACATGAATCTTACAGAAAAAGCACGGTGCCAAATAGATGGTGAAAAATGTGTCTCGAGTCTAATTTAAAAGTCTCTTATGTCACCGAGTCTCCTAGAGGAAATTAGCAAGTAAGAAACAGGAACTGGGGGAAACAGAGAGAATCTGTTTTGTTTAATCTTCGAGTTATTTATCTGTGTTATTAGTGCTATTAATATTTATATTATAGTTGATGAACTGCGCAGTGTGACAGCTGTACAACTGAGTTAAAAAACAAAAAAAGTAGGTTCATGCAGCTGCGGCACTGCCAAATGACTAAGCACATTCACAATTTCAGTGTGCAGTGAAATGTCAATCAACGATAAGGAAAGCTTGGAAAAGCCAAAGAAACTCCACAGAATTAGAAACAAGAAGGTAACAACATCAATAATAACTAATAATAATATAAGTAAACTTACGCAATAAAAACAGCAGCAACAGTAATAGGAAAAATACCATGAGAAATAATAATAATAATAATAATAATAATAATAATAATAATAAATTAATTTCTTAACATTATTAATAATACAACAACCACCACCAGTATAACTACTTCAAATACGAATAATAATAATAAAATAATACTAATGATACAAATAAACATAAGAAATAACAGCAGCAACAGTAATAAGAACAATACAATGAGCAATAATAATAACAATAATAATAGTAATAATAATAAAAGAATATATCTTAACATTATTAATAATACAACGACGACCACCACTATTACTACTTCAAATACGAATAATAAAAATAAAATAATAATAATGATATAAGTCAACATAAGGAATAACAGCAGCAACAGTAATAAGAAAAATACCATGACTTCTAGCAATAATAATAATAATAATAATAATAATAATAATAAAAAAATTCTTACATAAATTTTTACATTATTATTATTACATTTATTTTTTGCACTAATTTTTTTACATTTATTTAATTTAATTATTATTAATTATTACAATTATTAATAATACAACCACCACCACCACTACTACTACTACTACTACTACTACTACTAATAATAATAAAAATAATAAAATAACAGTTAAAAGTATACTAATGCAACTACTAATAAGAGCTAATACTAATAAAAACAAGCAATGCAACAACATTAAGTACTACTACTACTAATAACAACAACAACAAAGCAATGACATCAACATCAACAACAACAATAATAATATAAAACATTTATTCTTATTTTATTATTAATAAAAGCACAATCAATACTACTACTACTACTATTAATAATTGCAAAACCAATACTATTACTAGTAGTAATAATAACAACAACAAACAATGCAAAAACAACAACTACTACTAATAATAACAACAACAACAAAGCAACACTAACAACAACAGCAATAATAATAATGATAATAATAATAATAATAATAATAATACAGTAATAATAACAGTAATAATAAAAAAACATCTACTAATCAAAATAATATTTATTATTATTATTCATATTTTAATTCTACATATATTTTATAATAATAATAATAATAATAATAATAATAATAATAATAATTCCACATCCATTTCCACATGAACAGATATTTTATCTGGATCTGACATAAACATAATTTCTTAGAATTCCCACGTAACATCTAGTGCTGCTAGCAAGCAGAGGTGAATTGACAAGCACATTTCCCCTAAATACATGTCACAATTTGATTGCGATTCCTTTAGCCTAAATTATGGTGCCCAGAATTATAGCAAACTCCAACCATAGCCACTGAATTTAATCCATCAATTACCTAAAGGAGCTGTTGCAAATTCTTCCCTGTTGCTTGCAAATTGCCACTCCACACACCATCTCATGGCAGATTTGCCACTCGCTATGTTTATCTCGTCCCAATACATATTTATTTCTAATTCTTACATGGCCGCTGGCTCTGCGGTGATTCGCCATCTTGAACAAGCATTAGCCACCCGATAATAGAGCTTAGAATTACATGTGAAACTCTGTCGGCGTCTCATGGTGGGATTTATCATGTTGGAAATGATTCGCTGAACTGAAAGTCTGGGCACTCATGAGATGAATGAAATGAAAGTGCCGAATTAGTCCTGAAAGTTGTAAAGCTTGTGAAAGACTTAACTGAGCCAATTTAAAGTCTGCATGAAAGTGAAATATGCTGCCTCAGTCGAAATGTTTGCTGTTCTGGATGAGGCTGGCTGAGGAAAAGACTCCCGCTTGTGGGTGAAGAAACGTTTAGAAAGGTCAGGCGAGTTAGCAGGTACATGATGGGGTCATGATTAGAATTGTGTCTGGCCGTACATCTAAACAAAATGACAATTGTGCTGAATCTGTGGGGTCACTGACACTGTCAAAATTGCTTTTCCTGACAGACGGCTTTATAAAGTATGTCTGTATGGGTAAGCAAGCTTTTCCATTGGGAGTTAAACCGAACATTTATGCACACAACGCAGGTCTTTTTAAATTTGCTTTAAAGAGGTCAGCAATGCTCTGAATGCTTCAGTCACTGCTATGCTACAACCAATAAGTCAAAATAAATAGCTGGCTTTCTTAAGTGTGTTTTGGTTGCTCTAGCAATTACAAAGGAATCTTTCTCTGTTGTCCTGACCTTCGCCCTCAGAAGGTAAGGAAGACAGCTGCCTTAAACCTGATCTTATTTCCAGCCACCGGGCATGGCTTCTTCTTATTCTTCCTTTTCTCTCTTATCGAGCATTAGACTTCAGCCCAACTTCACAGCCCAGCAAGTCTCCTTTCCTTCCAGAACATGATGAAAAATGAAAAGCCATGAAAAGCAGCCTACAGGCGAGATTCTGTCCATCCATTTCACTGATGGATGTCAGTCTGCACATCCTTCCATCACCTGCCAGGATGCAGAGCAGAAAAAAAAGCAGACACGTGTCCACACAAATGGAGTAAAATGTGAAGATTAAGAAGACCACCAAGATAAAAGTTCCAGATCAACATCAAACACAGAATAAATGCAGATCTAAAATACACAATGAAGAATCTAACTGGCACATGCCTGAAGATGCTGGCCTTAAGGGACGGGGCTTTCTATAGTGATGCTGTAGGGACAACATGGACCAAATGCAAACTGTAGTAGTGTATAAGCACGGCATTTTATATAACACGACGATGAACCCACAACCTTTTCTCTTTCGTAGCCTTCCTTCTTCTCTCACGTAAAGCTAGTTGTACTCCTCTCCAGTTCTTCCTTTTTCAATATCGCTAGCCAAGGCTATGCTAACTGCACCAAAATGAAAGAGTGAAGGTCTAATGTGGCCGTGGCTTACTCGGAACATAACCGGAAGGTCAGGCACTAATGTTCAACAATAAACTCTGGCTCATAGTTGGCCTTCTACTTTATCTTGTAGGTGTCAGTTAAAGTCAGGGCCATGTGAATGTCAGCCAAATTCCTTACAAAAATGGGCAAACCACTTGTTCATGGACTTTGTTTAGGAGTACAGACTAACAGTTGATGAACTGTCTTGTATTATATATATTATAAAACATACCTGAAGCCTGGACTCCAACAAGATCTATGAAGGTGTCCTGTGGTGACACTAATACCATACCAGCATATAAGTCCTTTAATTTGCAAGGTGGGACTTCTGTGACAAGACTTGTTTGTCCAGCACATCCCATATATGCCTGATCATTTTGAGATTAGACAACAGTGACAATTTGCCAGTGACAACAAATTTCCTTCTGCTAAGTGCCTGGAAATGGTCAGGTCAGAAACAGGCGTTTGTTGTGATGGTGCCACCTGTGTCTGGATGGTGGACAACAAAACTGTGGGAGCTGCTCGTGGTTGTTGGCTGATCAAACAATCCTCTCTATTGGTGGTCTGTCTGGGCCGTCTGTTCGACATATGTGCCCCCTCTCAAAGTCTGTGGGCAAAATGCCTTCGGATGCATTGTAGAGACATGTCTGGCAGTCAACAGTCTCTCACCAAGAGGTACACTACCCAAAAGTAGCCACTGAGAGCCTTTTTATAGGGCAGCAGAGAAAGTGGAGGCAGCACTTTTAGACCCAGTGTCTAATCAGACCACACCTGTAATCATTTAAACATCTGCTCGACACATAACTGCATGCCGAGATTTGCAGCAATTCAATATTTTATCTGGGTGCACTTTTTTTGGTCAATGTATATACTGTTGTCTAAAGGCTATTCCATAGTGGTAGTATTGATGCAATTGCTCACGATTGTGAGAGGATCTCCAGTTAATAAATAGGAAATGGATGTAAAGGTTCTGTCATTTGTTAGGCTTTCCCAGCAGCACTGTTCAACTTTACTGCTTAACTTTCACACTGATATGCACCAAGGTACCACCTTCAGAAAATTCAGAACTAATGTGAGTCTCACAGTTTGGTCCTGGCTGTGGGAACTTTGTTAAAACATAGGGGAAAGAGATGGAAAGCAATGCCGTAGCTTTGAAAATGCAGTAGTTGACCCTTGGCTAGCTCTGACTGCAAACCTCTCACCACTACCCATATCCACACGGAGATGCCTGCATCTAAACAAAACCTACTCTTGAGAGAAGGGATCCTGTGGTCGGGAAGGCGAGTGCAAGCCCCTGTCTGCATTTGGTTCCGTTTCTGGTATTGTTTTGCTTCTTGAAAATCTTGCCTTATATATCAGGACGAATGAATACAAGGCACTGTTAAGATAGGTTTACCACTTATACAAAAGCAGTGTTGTTGGGTGATAGTAGTAACGCTTTGCAGGTTAAATATGATTTTGTTTAGTCTTCAAAGTTCATTTTAGCCACTGAAAGACTTATAGCAGACTAAACAACTGTGTCCAAATCACTAATAAACAAAAAACATTATTATATGGAAAGCTTATTTAACTAGCCTCTTGTTTAGGAACCTGCTGATTCACCTCATACTACGTGCCCTAAAGCTGACATGAACTTACTCACCATATCCATCCACAGCTGTAGCTCTGACCTGACCTGGAAGCACAGGACCAATAACCCAAGGTGACCCGTAAAAATGCTGGGCTAAGCCAAATTTACTATGTTTCTGTTCTAGCTCTCAAAATCCACTGGACAAACGAGTACCATGTGGACGGGTAATAGGAACATATTTGTAGCCCCATTAGAGTTGACCAAGGATAAATCAGCAGTGTACTTGTGCTGGCAGGGTCTCAGACTCACCCTATTAACCATGAAGGTTTTAGTATGTATAGTATGAGGAAGCATGGTTGAGGGATATCTTAAATAAACAGTCTGTTTAAGGACATTATTTTTTAAATCCTGCTTACCGGCGGCTTAAAGGTAACAATGAATGGCATTAAAGCAATATTACTGTTATTTGGACAAGGTTCAAAAGTTCACTTGTAGATCTCGCCCAACAGACCCTGGTAGCTGGTGATAATAGCACAGCAAGAGCTAATCCACTAACCTTCTCTTTTTTTGGCCAACTTTTAATTCAGGGATATGGGGCTATGAATGTGCTCAGGATTTAGGCTTAGGATTAGCTTCGAGGAGTTTGCACTTCAGGAGTACATTCTTACTGTTAACACTGGTTGACCTGGACACTGAGGGAGGATAGTACAGTCACCTACATTCACAATCATGGCCAAACACACACACACACACGGGAGAAACATAAGCAGCATACTGACACCTTTTATTCAGAAAATGTTTTCCCTTTATAAATTACTCGTAGTGACACGCTAGGCTGCAGTGCGGCATCTTAAAAACAGCTTATTGATTCAACTTGAGCTCGAAATGCCTTCATCAGGCCATGAGGTTATATTTAAAAACACATTTAGGTCAAGAGCTCAAGTCATCAGGGAGGGCTCTGTGTTGGAGCAATACAGCAAGTGAAACAGATGCTGGATCAAAGTTCTGGCTGGGTGAAGTCACATGGGAGGCAGGTTGGGTTCTGGGTCAGGGTTATAACTAGGCTCAGTAGACGCTTTGCTAATCTCACACATATACGCGTTACAAATATCTTGTCTAACATAATTTATAGACGAGTTTGAATGCCACATATACATATATCTTTACATGCACTTAATAATCCTGTAGTGTGCTCTGGCCCCATCCCAATGCGGCGAGGTGACCAAGCCTACAGCAGGTTATGGTCACTGAACTGCTGGCTGTCCAAGTGGTGCTCTGAAAACAACGTGGGCTTTATAGACAACTGGACAGCCTTTGAGGGTAATAGCCTGGCCTTTTAGGATGGGACGGTGTCCATCCCACTCGGGAGGGTGCTGCTCTCATCTCCTGCAACATTGCCCATAGTCCTTTATGGCCCGATTGGTTTAGGGGCTGACTATCCAGAGCAGGGGTCAGGCAGCAGACAGACCGGCTTTAACCAAAACTGTCTGCTGGTAGCCATGCACCGTCACCCAGAACCCACATTATTGAAAACTGTTGTCTGTTACCCGCATCTGCGCTAAACGTAAACGCTCTCAAAAAGTCCTGTTTTTAATAACCTCATTAGTATAAACACAGATAGCTGCAAAAGAAATAACAAACATTAGACTAAAGCTAGGACTACTTAACATTAGATCACTTACAAACAAAAAGCATTGATTGTAAATGAAATTGATCACTGATCAACGCTTACACGCTCTGTGTCTCACTGAAACTTGGATTAGACCTGATGAATATTTAGCCTTAAATGAAGCCTCACCTCCTGGATACAGTCATGCTAGTTGCCCTCGTCCTAATGGTCGGGGGGGAGGCATAGCCACAATTTTTGACAAAAGACTTAGGTGTTACAGCTAAATCCCATTACAAAAGGCTAATTCTTTTGAAATACTGATTCTTAATGTGACTGATCCATCGTTATGGAAGTCAAAACCACACTCTTTTCAGCTTATCACTATTTACCGTCCTCCTGGTCCCTATTCAGAATTTCCTTCAGGAATTTGCTAACTTTCTTTCCTGCTTACTACTGTCAACAGATAAGGCTTTAATTGTAGGTGATTTCAATATTCACTTTGGACAATGAGCAGGATCCACTTAAAATTGGCTTTCGAGTCCATCTTAGAATCCATGGGTATCAACTCAGAATGTGATGGGAACCAACCCACCGCTGTAATCATACTTTAGATCTAATATTAACATTTGGTATCAATATAGATAACCTTGATGTTTCCCGCAAAGTGATTCGATTTTCAAGATCACTATCTTTTAGTATTTGAGCTATCTCTAATAAATAAAATCCTTCTGCCTCTCTTTCTCACACCAAGCGCACTATCACATCTGCTACTCCAGCTGCGTTTATTAAAAAACCTACCAGACTTAAATTTTTTAATACACCTATGGAGATAAATCATCTTGAGTGTGTTAAATGAGCAATTAGAATGTGTGCTTCGCTCAAAACCCTGGACACGACTGCCCCTGCTAGGCTCAAACGTATTAGGGAAAAAAGGCTAGCACCATGGTATAATGACCACCACCCGTACCTTAAAGCAAAGAACACGGCATTTAGAGCGCAAGTGGAGACATAGTAAATTGGAGGTGTTTTAAGATTGCTTGGAGGGACAGCATGGCAGAGTATAAGCATCATGCCCTCACTAAAGCTAAAGCTGCATACTCTCTTCCTTCATCATAGAGAAAAATAAGAATAATCCAAGATTTCTCTTTAATACAGTCTCCAATTAACAAAAAACCCCACAAGAAGTGACTCTCCCCATTCTGTGTAGAATTTTAACAGTAATGATTTCATGACTTTCTTTAATGATAAGATAGAAAACATTAGGCACAGACTCAATGCTCATCACATCACCAAACTGTTCAGCAACCTTCCAGATGCAGCACTAGTGAAGACATCTGTTCAATTAGCCGTAAATCAAGATTAGAATCTTTTACCCCCGATTACTAATACTGAACTATCCGCCACTGATCAGCTCGTCTAAGTCATCAACATGTTGTTAGATCCAATTCCTAACACGTCTACTCAAAAACAAGTATAAGTACCTAGTGTTATAGAGCCAGTGTTAGTTATTTTAAATTCATCCCTTACCCTTAGGTTATGTGCCCGAATCCTTTAAGTCTGCCGTTATCAAACCACTGATTAAAAAGCCAATCTTGACCCTTGTGGTGATATCTAATTATAGACCAATTTCAAATCTAAAACCGTTTCTGTCCAAAATCTTAGAAAAAGCCGTCTATCAACAGCTCTGTAGTCACCTCCAAAGGAATGAAAATTTATTGAAACATTTCAGTCTGGCTTCAGGCCCCATCATTAGTACTGAAACAGCATTAATTAGGGTACTTAATGACTTGTTTAATGTCCTCAGATAAGGGATGTGTTCTTTTCTTGTTCTGTTTAGATTTAAGTGCAGCATTTGACACTATAGATCATGATGTTTTAAACTAAACAGACTAGAAAATACTGTAGGTATTAAGGGATCAGCACTTTCTTGGTTTAAATCCTACTTAACTGACCGGTACCAGTTTGTTCATATAAATAATCTAAGATCTAAGCTCTCAAAAGTGAAGTATGGCGTGCCTCAGGGGTCAGTGCTTGGCCCGCTTTTATTCTCTCTGTACATGCTGCCACTAGGCTCAGTTATTCGTAAACATGGCATTAATTTCCACTGCCATGCAGATGATACACAGCTGTACATATCAGCCAAAACTAATGACAGCCTTACAATCAACAAAATTGAGGACAGTGTAAAGGAAATAAAAGATTGGATGTTATTTAATTTTCTCTTACTTAACTCAGATAAAACTGAGGTGCTATTAGTGGGACCCAAGGCTAGTGAGAGACAGGTTAGCTACATATATCCTAAATCTAGATGGCTGTTCAGTATTGCTCAGTCTGTCTGTAAAAAACTTAGGGGTCACATTTGATTCAGATCTCTCCTTTGATGCGCACATTAGCAGCATCACTCGAATTGCTTTCTTTCAATTACGTAATATCGCTAAACTTAGAAATATCCTCTCTTTTAATGATGCAGAAAAACTTGTTCATGCGTTTATAACCTCAAGGTTGGATTACTGTAATGTAATGTTACTTACTGGATGCTCTAGTAAATCTATAAATAAACTTCAGTTAGTTCAAAACGCAGCTGCCCGAGTGCTAACTCGAACTAGAAAATTTGATCATATCACTCCTGTTCTATCATCACTGCACTGGTTACCAGTCAAATTCCGCATTGATTACAAAATACTTCTTATAACTTATAAAGCTCTACATGGCCTGGCCCCACATTATCTGAGTGAACTCTTAGAGTTTTACAATCCACTCGTCTACTTCGTTCGCAGGGTGCAGGACTTCTTTTAGTTCCTAGAAATTAAAAAGGTCACAGCAGGGGGAAAGGCTTTCTCATACATGGCCCCCCAACTATGGAATAAAACTTCCCACTTTCGTTCGAGAATCAGACACCCTCCAAAGTTTTTACGTCTAGGCTAAAGACATACTTATTTACACATGGGCTTTTGACTAGATTTAGAGACCAGGTTGCATGGTTTGGGTGCTGAGGCCGGAGTTCTGAAGTCATGTCTGGCCTGCCTGCCTTGTCCGCTTGCCGGGAGTGTCGGGTGGGCGGTCTGGCTGAACTAGGCTTGGGTCCTCGTGATCTTGACTCATGCAAACTTGCCTTAGAATAAGGGCAGAGCTGGGGGGGTTCAATAGTTCATAAAAGAGTCTTATGGTGATCATAGACGTTGGGGTTGCTGTTCTCCTGCTTCTGCCGCTCGTGGGGTTGCCAATGTCTCATGTGATCCCCTCTTGGCTGTGTTTCCTTCCAGTTTCTCCTCTTTCTAGCTTTCTAGCTATGCTGCTATAGCTAATGCTGCCGGGGTCTCATGCTACACTTGGCATCAGTGATTGACAATGGCATCAGTGATTGTTAATAGACACTGTGCTCTTAATCAATAACTAATTACATTTTCTGTTTTCTCTCCGAGCTGTGTTTCCGGCAGCGTTCCGGCCCCCACACATGATGTACATCTGATGGAGCTCCACTGTGGCATAATTCACATTTTATTCGACCATGACTCCATGAACTTTAGTTTCGCTCTTAGAATTTATCATCATACCCGGCCACTTAATTAATGTCGATGTGCATACTTCACATTCTATTCGAAAACTTTGACTCCATGACTTTAGTTCGCCTCTTAGATTTATCATCATACCCCGGGCCACTTACTGTCGATGTGCATACTTCACATTCTATTTCGAACTTTGACTCCATGACTTTAGTTCGCTCTTAGATTTATCATCTACGCCGCCCAAGGAGGTTGGTCCCTTTTTGAGTCTTGGTCCTCCCAAGGTTTCTCTCTTCTTCCTAGAACTAGGGAGTTTTTCCTTGCCACTGTCGCCCTAGGCTCGCTCAATTTGGGATTGGACGTAGTTATTAGGAGATAATCTAAACTTGTAAAGTTGCTTTGAGACAATGCTCCATTGTAAAAAGCGCTATATAAATAAATCTGACTTGACTTGACTTGACTAATCCGATCATAGTCGGAATTCTGCAGTTATTATTCAAGTGGTCATGTGTACAGCATACTCTGATCTAGAAATCAGATTAAGAAGTATGATAATGAGAGCTGGATTTTTCCCCAGTAATCGGATTACTCATTGCATGTATACCAGTTACCCCATTATAATCTGTGGTTTCAGTCTGCGCATGTGCACGAGCTTACCACCACGATTTTTCCATTGACTTTAGCACTGAATCTGGCAACCCCAGAAATAAACGCACCACAGAATTACAGGCAGCAAAACGGCTATCGAACACTTTGCAGAGACTCTAAAACGCAGTATATACACAAGAAAATGAATTTTTATTTAACATTAAAGTTCTAATCTTATGACACATATATCTGTGAGATTATTGGCTGGTGGCAAAGTAGAAATCCGATTACTTTCTGAGTCATGTAAACCCAGAGGTTTCCCATTATTTGATTACTCAAGTGCATGTATACTCCTTGATCAAAATCGGACAACATCTGATTTTGTGCAGTGTTAGGATTATTAAGTACATGTAAACACACTCATATTTAAGATGAACTAATGCTGGTACTGCAAGACAAGTCAGCCATTAATGAATATTAAAGAAACAAGCTAGGGAATAATAAGCATGTTTCTAAGATTTTTGTAAGTACTATTTGAGTTTATACCATACTGCATACTGTAGTTTGTACATTACAATACTGTACAGAAGTCTTAGGCCTCTGTTAGACTACGTATACCATCGTTTTAGTATATATGATTTCTCAGTCTCTTTATTAGAATACAACCAGAAAATACAGTGTGGAAAAAACAGAAAAACAGCTTCTATAGGCTTCAGTGGGAAGAATTTATTGTGATCTCCCCTTACACTTCAGCAATAGCCGCATCTGGTAGCTTGGTCAGGATGATGAAGGGCTTCGTCCTTCTACAGTCCAAAGAAGATTGATCAGGATTTGGAAGGGCAGCCAAGCAACCACTTTTTCATAATGAGAACAGTGAGAAGTCTAGGATATGCTAAAACTTTTCCAAATAATGAAAATAAGTGGAAAACAGTATTATGGAGTGACGACTCCAAATTAGAAATTTATGGATCCAATCGATTATATATACATACAATGGCATAGTCATTATACCATTGCAAAAACAACAAATTTAATTGTGGCCTAAGACTTTTGGACAGTGCTGTAAGTATGATGCTACATGAACATAGTTCTTAAGCAATGTCTGCATTCCAGTAAAACGCACAGTCCTTTCCGCACATTTGCTTTCCATTGGATTGAAATGCTTGTGTTTGACCAGTAATTCACTCAATAATTTCCTTGTCGACAGAAAACCCAAATTTGCAGCAGCGACTAAAAGCTACGAATTAGTCCAAGAACTAAAAGCGTTCTTGGAATGACAGCTCAGGAATTAAACTGCGGTTTGTACGGTATAAATGTGCCTAAAGTACCTGGGACTTAAAAGATTCCTAGCATGACTCAGTAATTACGCTTGGTTGTGGTTTGTGCGGTAAAAACCTTGAACTCCTGAAAGTACTTGAGTTCTTGAAAAGACTCAAGACAACGTTTAAAAATCTCTAACAGCTCTAACAGCAAATCACATGTACACTCAGCCTTAGAGAGGCTACATCTAACAACCTCTCCAAAATGTTACATTTTGTGCCCTTTGAGTTAAAATAAAGCATCCTGACGCCAGAATATGTTGAATGTTGTATGTTCCACGTTCCGGTAATTGTTTGTTTGTGAAGATTCATGAGCATAAGCTTTCACATGGCGTCTTCTTGGATTGCGCCTTTAATTGGGAATGGTGTTACTTGTTTGGTGCGACAGTCTTGCAAATGCTGCATACAGTGGAGTCAAAGCACTCATTTACACTGTTTTACAACTAATAGAAAAGACAAGTGAGTGTGTGTGGGTGAGAGAGAGAGTGGAACAACTGTAGTCTCTGAAGAGCTATCTAATTGTTACCATAATGTGTTTGGTAATTTGCTTGCTTTCCTTTGCTTAGACTCCCTTCCAGCTGCCTGCAGCGAACAGAACATGGGGGGGAAAAAGTGTGTGAATGAATCGTTTTGTAATTTTGCTCATATGAGCCTCACTAATGGCTTGTCAGAGAAAGATGGGAAAACAGCTTACCATAAAGAAAAACAAGTGCCATGACCACATTCATCTCAGAAGGCAAGTGCAAAGGGAACAGAGGGTTATACGTTACAGATATATCACAGGTGCCAGAATCGTCCTCGGCTGAGCGAGAAAAGAGAAAATATTACATTACTGTCTTCAGTCCAAAACAAGAAAGAGTGGACCACCATCACCCTTACATTCCTGAGAGATAGCACAAAGATCCAGACTCTAATGCACGCCCTAAAGCTCGTATGCGTTCTCTTACAGAGGCTCATGCACACAGGGAGGCTTTGTTGCAGCACGGTAAGTGAGTGTGCGGTCAGTCTCATCATGTAATTAAACCAGAGGATTATGGAGCACACACAGGTCTGAGATGGCAGATTAGCCGAAGCGGGGTCACACGGGTCAGAAAGCCACACTAACACAAACAGGTCCCGCTGCTATCTGAGGAAAATTGCGAATTTCTCCTCGCGCCACCTTACACATCATAAAGCAATAACACAAAATGGGTAGGACGTGAGAAAAACAAAGAAAGAGCATGTTGTCTCTACCCCCTCCAGCTGCCTCGGAAGCACTGGCATGGCAGAGAAGTCAGTCAGGCGGCACACGGCCGACCCTTGGGTACAGATGAGATGCGTCCATCAAAAAGCCCTTCTCCTTAGCCCCAATGCACCTGGAGAATCCAGCTCCTGCTGCCCCCATCCACTCCCCCACGAGAGTGCCAGAGCTAACCCAGATGTGAGGCTCCCGGGGTGGATCAGGGCCCGGGAACGTGTGCGCTCTGTTGTGACTAGTACCAGATGTGCTCCATTGACCCAAATCACCCAACCAGTAGACATGCCACATAGGCATCACACAGACCCACCGCACAATCAGCGACACACCTGTTTCTATTCATGCTGTAGCCTGGGAGCCTGAACGGTGGCGAGGAGCATCAGATCTCACCACATGTCTGTTTTCGCTTCTCTGTCTCCCTCTGCTATAATTGTACTTTATTTTTTTTAATCTCCTGTCAAATTCATCTCTGAAATGTCTACTCTAGGGACTAATAAGGAACTAGAACAGATTTATTCATTAAAAGACAACGTCTAATGGCATGGTCCGGGTAATAATTGAATTTTTCATCCAAACACAGAGCTATTTTCAGGAGGAAAGAAACAAGATATAAGGAGTCGGGGAAGCTTGTTTGATTTGAAGAGCTTGTTTCACGTTACTGATTCTGATTTAGCTTAAGTAAATACACCTGCGCGACCTCGGAGCACCGGAGAGGTCAAAGTCATTCAAACATTTAAAGAATGGTAATTAAATTACCCTTGGAGCTGTATAACTTTAATCTGGTACCTTCGCAAATTGCTTCCAGCTTTTGCGTCCTATCTGTTAACAAAGTGGTCTGTTCAGCCTTAGAAAAGACCTGTAGCTAGAAACAGCTTTTGGAACCTTAAGTAATCAAAGCTAATTTGCTACAATTAAACACAGGTCTCTGTGGGAAGGAGGAAGGGGGTACTGGCTGTCTTTATTGGAGAGTACAAAATAGCATAGTATATGTTACATAAGCTATAAAATACCAACACTGCACTGATATGACACCAAAAAGGGGTCAAAGACAACAAAAGTGACACTGTTTACAAGTTTGCAGTATTAAAGAGGGAATTTGAGGGTGTACTCATATTAATAGTCTTTTGTCTGGTACCGTGCCAGAGCATGATTGTCCCCCATCCACTCTCTCGCTGGCCTGTGCTCACTTTGTGCTTAAACGTTCTGGGCCTGATCATGCATACATCATCACGATACCACTTTTGACATGCTTGCACAGCACAACGGACTTTTTGGTTGTACTAGTACTCCCCCAAATTATGATGGGGATACATTCCGACAAATCCATCATATGTTGAATTTACCATAAACCGAGGAGTTTACTATGTAATGTACATATCGCAAGGTAGCCTACCCCAAAGTTAAACTACAGATGGCAGCATCATTAACATAAAGTTTATTTTATAATAAAGTTTCGAATGTCAGGTAATTTATTGAATAATGTATTGAAAGTGAAAAACAAAAACAATCATTGTCGCGACCACGGCTTTTCCCCACTACATTTCCCAACGATCATCACTGCCGCTATGTGACTCTCTACGTCACGCACTGCCGACTTCCTCATTTAGCACCTGAGTGTGCACAAGAGTATCGTACTGCATAATGCTAGCCTGGGGATAAATTGAAATTCATTTTCAGAATACAGTTTCTACTGAATGCATATTTATGTTTATTATTGGATTCCCGGAATCGCGCCATCACAAAACAGGAGTACAGCATTACCTCAGTTTTTGACCACCTCGGAACATGATGCATTTGGTTCTTGACCCATTTTGACTAGAACAATTAGTCTCTATTCTCGCAGTTTGCTCTGTACTCGGTGCACTTGCTTAAACTTGTGCAAGTCAAGCTGTGTTTCGGCTGAAACTCGATTCTCCATTCATGATTCATGAGTCACTATTCAGTATACAGTGATTCAGATTCACAACAGCCTCTAGAGAAGATCTCAGCTATTTTTAGCATTATTTTTACATCTACAGTACTGTACTCTTAGTTCAAATGAGTCTCCATGGATACTAAAAAGGTTAGTTTATAAAAGCCAATCAAAAGCAAAACAGGAATCGAATGCTCCAGAACACAGGCTGCAGTTAGCTTAACAGCTATGCTAGAACCCGGAGTTCATCAATAGAGTAAGTGTTGCATTTACTTTTCACTTTCAATCCATTACTCACTAAATGACATGACATTTTCAACATTTTATTATAAAATAAGCTTTGTGTTAATGATTTTAAACATTAACTTACTTATCATTACTTACCATAGTATTCTTTCGATATCTCCACTATGATACAGTATAGAGCTCTCTACCAAACACTCGGTTCATGATACATTTAATTTATGATGGATTTGTTTGAACATATCCCCTTCGTAAATCCCATTAATGCATATAATGCCTTATGCAGTGTGGATTTTCTGGGGGTCTGGAACGGATTAATTCAATTTACATGATTCTTTATGGGAAATATTTGGTTGGTACTCATTGTTTTTGGTTCTCGACAAGCTTTCTGGAACGAATTAACAATGAGAACCGAGGTACCACTGAAGTTGTATTTACTTTGTGCCATTTGTGTAGTCGTTTTGTAGTTGACATGGTTAGCGATCACACAACATGCTTACTGTGCCCTTAAGCACGGGCACGATATGGAGCGACCACATTACTCACTGCATGGTAACCGCACTTAGGGGGTCAAACATGCTCAGGCACGGTACAGTACTTTGGTGACTCATGTCAGAGGCATGCGATTAACCCAAGGGCCCAGGTGGACCTATTTAGAAGTCATCTACCGAGGTCCTCATGAAGTACACGCGTAGTGAAACAATATCTCTTCATACAGAACCTTGGCCCTCATCCAGCGTCTTTCATACCTGAGTCTGTTTGAAGAGCAACACGTCGTATCAGGGTATTTAGTCATGCTGTTTGAGCTCCCTCACCTTGAGCATGGAACATGGTGACTTGGCAAAGTAATTCGGTCCCACTTGATGATGAAATCATTCGCTGCAGGGACCTAACATAACTGGCAGTCGCATCTTCTGAACCTCAGGCATGGAGGACTATGACCTTCACAGGGAAATATGGGATTATAGTGAAACACAGGGTCATTTCTTTATGCTTACCCCATCTAAAAAATCACGCTTATTTGTCATCTTCCTAATATAAGAATTAAATTCAAATTAAGTTCAATTCAGAGTGGCTGAAAGACAACAAGTACCATATTTGCTACTGACAGAGACAAAGCTACGAGTACAATCATTGCAGTAATCATTTCTTAATTAAAAACAAAATTAAAATGCACAGCGTGCTTATAACGTAATTAATATTTTCTCTGTTCATATTTCAGAGGGCAAGTCGGGCTAAGGGATGCCTGCTCGGGCTTTGATTTAGTTCACTGCTTAAACTTTTGTTTCATGGTGTTAAATATTAATAGCAATTAACCCAGTTCAGGCTGCACAGTGGAGTGAGTTCAAAGAGCCTGAAGCCAAGAGCAAGCATCAGGCTCGCTCAGACTGAGGTTACCACACCACAGCAGAGCATATAAACACACAACCATAACACAATCAAACACTGGAATGTGACCAAATTCAGCAATCCTTAAGGGCAATTAATTTTCAGTCTTTCTCCCTTCTGGATACGTCGCTTGCTTTTCCTTTTGTCTTTTGTCCCTACTACTTCCTTCAGATCTATTCCTCAGCTTTGTTCACTCCTTTTCTCTCCAGTAGAACCATCAACCCTTCCTGATCTCCTGATCAATTTTAGCATTCCTTCATGGAATTTGCTCGCAAAAGCTCTCATCTCCGAGATCAAACACAAATGCAATTGATCTGCAATTACCCAGACGCCTGGTTCATCCTAGCCCCCCCAACCGCTCATACCCCTTGAAGCGGGTGGCTATGACACATTGGCCCTCGACAAAAGGCGGCTTTGTTTACATGGCACGGCTGTGGAGAGGTTGTGAGCGGCCAAGTTCTGTCAGAGGCCAAGTTTCCTAGATGCTTTGCAGAATTCACATGTGTGGGTTTGTCAGCACATGATCCTTTGACCTGCTCTTGTTTATGGCACAACATCATGCCCCTTTTGGGAAGAGTGCTGATAGTTAAGTGTTACATAGACAGAGCATGTCGGGAGTGCTAAGAACCTATGTGTATACAGACCCGAGACTTTTAAGATTATCCAGATTGGTGGAGAACAAAGACCATGCTTACAGGATGATGTTTGCTACTTGGGATGAAGGCTGCTCTTGTTTTCTTGACCTAGCGTGACCTTACATGAGCAGGTCGACTAGATATTTGTGATACATTGTGGTTTGACATGGCCTTTCGTGGTTACGAGCTGTTTGTTGTTCTGGAATCAAGCAAAACGAAAACACATGCAGCCATATTTTCATGCTAGCGCCATCCGCAACATCTGACGGTCCTGTAATTTTTGCCAGACCATTCCGCAATGTTCCTAATCTATAACAATGCATTACCTCTTTCATATGCAAGGCATGACCCTCAGCTCGGGGGCTGACTTCATAAGACCCTCTTTGTCTTCAACCAAAAAGCTACACCAAACCCTCAGCCTGACCCAGCAGTGTCCGGGCCATAAAACCATAGAGAAAGGGAAGATGCAGAGTTCGGGCCACTAAACCATAGTATAAGTAAAGACGCAGAATCAGAATAGGGCCCAGGCTCTAGAGAGCATGAGAGAGAACTGGGAAGTAAATGTGTGTGTGTGTGTGTGTGTGTGTTCGGGTTGGGTGGGGCGACACAGTGTGACTGCAGCGTGGTGGGAAAGGAAGGTCATGCTGTCTGCGCTTTGTCTACCATGATGCATCAAGGCAAATAACAGTCCCACTGTTAGCCATTATGTACCTATTAGTGCTGATTATCTCCTGATAGCCAGTTGCTTTCACTCAGTCTGACGTTGGACAGAAGGGCTGTGGTTAAGCATCATGGCACAGGAGCGATTGCATCATGGGTCATGGGCCAAGAGTCATGGAAATGCCTGCAACCCAGCGAACATTGGCAACAACATGGACACCACAGTGAATCCATGCATGGACTGAGGATACTGGTGCCAATTCTAAAGGAGAGAACGCTGAGAGAACGCTGAGAGAACGCTGAGAGAACGCTGAGAGAACGCTGAGAGAACGCTGAGAGAACTGACGCGGAGAATTGCGAGGATCTGGCAACCCAGACTGATCTGCGGTTGCACACAGGAGTAGTTTC